>PVKA01014327.1:0-52676 GCA_004027165.1 Ctenomys sociabilis
CTGTCTAAAAGAAAAAAAAAAATTAACCGTCGTGGCTGGTGTAAGGAAAACAAGAGAGCAGGGTTACTGCGCAGGATGACCCACCACCCCTAGCGGAAGCGCTGCTGTCTATTGGCTCAATGGAATCGCTTTCTTCTGTAACTTTTAACAAGGAACTTATCCAGTGACGCTTGCTTTTGCCTGCCTTTTAGGGTGCTGTGGAAATGTGACATTGCGTTGTTGTTAAACAGATCTGGTGCTTGCGCTGCTACAATCTGATGCAGTGGTGCTTTCTGCAGGGTTTTGCACTGTGGCCCCCATTTTCACGTCTCCCTAATCTCACTCGGAGTGAGGGACTCCTCCGCCTTTTCCTCCTGTGTGGAAGAGATCTCTGCTGTAACCTCTTGATGTTAGGAGATGATCACCCCAGGATCCGAGAGAGAGAGAGAGAGAGAGAGAGAGAGAGAGAGAGAGAGAGAGAGACACGGAAAGACAAAACGGAGGATGGTCACTGTGACCACGTGACCACTGGCATCCGGCGCTGTGTGCGTTGCAGGACCTCACTCATTTGTCAAGTTACCGTTTGATGGAGAGGTTTGCCGGCTTGTGGAAGACTCACAATCTTTCCTGCAAGCTGGAGGCTTTACTGTCTCCATATGGGTACCTGCTGCTGCAGTGTGGGGGTGCCTGAGTGTCCCCTGTGATGATAGCCTGGCCCTGGAGGGCCACAGGTTCTCTTCCACCTCTCCTGTCCTGCACTCCATCCTGTTGCCTCACTTTTCTTCTCCCCAGTGTCCCTCCATCCAGAGTTCTCTCCATGGAGCCACCTGGCCCCAAGCTGTTGCCTGTCTCTCCTGGCTGTTGGGTCAGATTGGAGCCAGCAACCTGCTATGCAGGTTCTTAATAGTGATGAGACACAATCAGAACACATCTGATGGGTGTGGCACGTGGGCCTGTAATTCCAGCACTGGGGAGGCTGAGGCAGGAGGATCTAGAGTGTGAACCAGCCTGGATTTATATAATGAGATCCTGTCTCAAACAAAAACAAAAACCTCCTCCACAAAGCAAAAACCCCACCTGGGTCAGCTCGAGGTCCCCTATAAGAGGGGACTTGGCCACTGTGTGACCACTGTCTCCCATTCAGCCAGAAGGCCTGCTGAGCCTCAGAGTGTGGCACTCTTGGCCCAGGTCTGGCATCTTTACGGGGTGCACCACAAATCCAGGGGACGCTGCTGCTGGTGCCACCCAGCATCAAGGCAGCTTGTAAAGTTACACGACTGGGCTTGGTCACTGGGTCCAGCACCACATATCTTCTGGGTAAGGAGGCAGCCAAACAGGACAGTGCGGCCAAATAAACTCACAAGAGGCTCTGGAGCTGCCGGAGGTAGATGAGAGCGGCAGGCGTGTGTTTGAAGTGAGGGAGGCTTCTGGGGGCATCTGGGGCAGGGTGCCTTCCACTGATATGTCCAAGACAATGGAACACTCACCACATTTTTGATCACACTGTTGGCCCCAAGTCAGGGTGCAAGAGCATTCCAGGCTCTGGGAGTGGCAGGCCAGCAGCAGCAGCAGATCCCTGGGGCCAGGGATGAGGCCAGAGGGCAGGGGCCTCTGCTGTTCTCTGGGATGCCAATCCCAGGGCCACCATGGGGATGGACGGTGAGGCTGGGGTGGGATGTGCCTGGATGGTGGGGCTTGGTGGGAGGAGCTTGCCTCCAAGTGTCTGGGCCTCCCGAGCCTCTCTCTGCTTCCTGGCTCCAGATGTCACTATTTCCTGCCCCCTAAATGCTGCTGTCATATGCTGCCCTTGAACCTCTGGCTAAGAGTGCCCAGAACCAGGGGCCAAAGCAAACCTTCTGTCTCTGCGACCCAAACCCTAGGTGTTTCCTTACAATAACAGGAAGCCAGCTGATACAGCTGCATGTGATGCATAGCATGAAGGCCATGTCCCCTGTCCCAAGGTGTGAGGGGTCAGTACCTGCCTGCTGTTGGTGGAGCCTGAGTCCTACACACTGCACAGGGGTCTTAAAAGCAGCATGCATGACATAGCAAGATCCTGCCTCAAAATCTGTCTGTCTGTGTCTGTCTGTCTGTCTGTCTGTCTGTCTGTCTGTCTGTCTGTCTGTCTGTCTATCTATCTATCTATCTATCTATCTATCTATCTATCTATCTATCTATCTATACATCTATCTATCTTTTTCGGACAAGGTCTTGCTGTGTAGTCCAGGCTGGCCTTGAACTCACAGTGGTCCTGCCTCAGCTGTTAGATTCTGGAGATTATAAGTGTTTACTGGTGTGCCTGGCTTTATCATGAGTTCTTAAGGGCTGGCTGAATAGTTTAGCAGATTAAAGTACCTGCAAGCAAACACAGAGGCTAGGATTCGATTCCTGGGCCTGCTGTGTCACCCCCCCCACCCCCACAGCTTGCTGAGACAGCAGTTGAGACTGGGCATGGTGTGCACCTGTAATTACAGCTTTTGGGAGGCTATAAACAGGAAGATCACTGGGGAGATGGCTTAGTGGAATAAGCATTTCCCTGGTAAGTATAAGGGCCTGAGTTCGATCCCCAGTTCCACCAAAAAAAAAAATCCTTCTGCTTTAATTGGGTGCGGTGGCTCATGCCTATAATCCCAGCACTCGGGAAGCTGAGGCAGGAGGATTGTTGTGAGTTCAAGACCAGCCTGAGCTACAAAGTGAGCTTAAGGCCAGTCTGAACTGCATAGTGAGACCCTGTCTCAAAAAGACAAAAAACAAACAAACAACAACAACAATAACAAATAAAAAACCAGGGAGATTATTAAGAGTCCGATCTAGTAGTGAGATCTTGAACACTTGAACACCCTGTAGACCCTTCCCTAAAACACACACACACACACACACACACACACACACACACACACACACACACAAGTTCTTGCTTCTCTCTCTCCTTTGTATACTGGACTAGGAATCAGGAAGTGTGGGTTTTAGTTCTTAGTCACAAATTCCACTGGATAGCTGTGCTGGCCTAGCAGTAAGAAACATCCTTACTTGCAGACAATAAGGTACCTTACCATCATGGCTTACTAAGGATCTTTTTCTTTATGTTCTAAGAATTCTAGAAATGGTTATCTTTGGTTAATGATGTAAGTGAAAAAGTCTTAGTCTGTTGGCTGCCTCATGTTCACAAGATGCTGTGACTCCAGCCATCAAAACTATGCTTAAGGCCGTGATAGATCTGGCCAGGTATCCATCTATGCTCTGGGATCTCGTAGATAAAGATCTTCCCAAGTAACCTCAGCACCTCTTCCGTTCTACTTCACAGGATACAACTGTGTCTCCAGAGCGTAGTTAGCTTTCCCACTGAGGAGAGAGAGAGGAGGCAGGGGAGAAGGATGCTGGGAATGGTGCTGGGCCCATTAGCGCCCTGGTTGTGTGCGAGGACTCCTGGAGAGTCCCCAGGCCCCTGCTTCCAGGCCCTGGCTGCATTTGCGTGTGAATGCCTCCCTTTGGAGGTGGAATGATATTAGAAGTCAGATGTTTGTCGTTATGCAAATGTACGTCTTGCTCTAGCTTAGGATTTTCATTTTTCTATGAATTATTCCTGTTCACCGCTTTCTTCCCTCCCCCTCTGGAAGAAATAAAAGCCAGCACCGGCGGATCCAGGGAATTTTCCAATCATCCTGTCATGATTATGGATCGAGCATCATCGTTGTCCCTGGGCCGTGAGCCACGGAGGTGGGGTTTGTGGGGTGCAGGCGCGAGCCCTGGGGCAGCCAGAGAATGGCTAGTGACACAAGGCTGGTGGAGACAGAGTCCTAGCGTGGGTGACCTTGTGGGAAAGAGGAAGGCAGGCGGACAGCAGCCATGTGGGGCTCTGGGTGCAGGGGTCAGGCCAGGGGTGTGCGTGGCCCCTTAAGCTGCAGTCCCGCCACCTGCTTGGACGCTGTCCCCAGGTAAACATGAGCTCTGTGTGACTGCTTCCTGACAGGCGTGGTGCCTGCCTGTGATCCCAGCACTCTGCGAGGCTGAGGCAGGAGGATCACAAGTTTTAGCCCAGTCTGGGCCACTTAGCGTATGTCAGAATGGAAAACAACCAAGAGCCACGGGTGCCGCCCAGGGCGAAGACCCTGGCTTGGGCCTCCGGTGCTGAGGAGGCCATGAGTGAGGGTTTCTGAAGACAAGGAGGGTCCAGAACCAAGGGGACCACTGGTTCCTTTCCTATATATGGGGATGGCACGCCTGGCCTGGCTGTGATGTCCCAGGGAGGCCTCAGGACTCAGCAGGGTCAGGCCAATGCAGGTATCTAGCAGGGGACCTCGTACTCCCTGCATCTGTAGCACTGTGGCTCCGCCTTCTCAAGATGTCTTAAATTAGAATAGACCAGCCCCTTGCGCGCGGTGATTGGTCCCGGGACAGGCACGTGACCTCCATGTAGCCAATGATATCCCTCTCACTGAAAACAGCTTCTTGGCCCTTCCCAGCAGCAGCTGTGGGCTCAGATTGTGTGAGCCCTAAATCCTTTTGCGGTTTTAGTTTTCAACACTGGGGATAGAACCCAGGGCCTCCTGTCAAACCCTTTTAACTGCATTTTCAGACAGGGTGGCAAAAGTTGCCCTAGGCTGGCTTTGAAATTGTCATCCTCCTGCCTCAGCCTCATGAGCATTTGGAATTACAGGTACCTGAGCCAGCAGCCCTCAGTGGCTGGCGGCTTCTGCCTTTCTGAACCTCCAGGCCCTGCTCTTTTGATTGGAGAAACTGGCTAGCTGGCCAGCCTGAGAAGCTCATAAACTCGCATCCTAGGGGGACAGCAATGCCTGCAATTCCCCCAGACACCTTCCAACGGCCAGAGAATAAGTGTGATTGTTGAGGGAAACAGAGGTGTGCAGGCAGGGGTCGCAGAGTGGGAGAGTGAGCCCCTCCTGGGTGGGTGTCCAGGTCCTGCCCAGGAGCTGTGGATTAAAACAGAGAGGCCTTGGGAGACTGAGGCAGAAGAATCGCAAATTCAAAGTCAGCCCAGGCATCTGAGTGACTTACTGAGTTCCTGCCTTAAAATTAAATGAATTTTGCAGGCAGGCTCAGGATTCTGTGGCTCAATCCCTAGATTCTCATGCCTTACTAGACCCGCTCTTAAGGCATCCCGAGGGGGAAAAATCCTTCAAAATTAAAGGAATTTTAAGAAAAAGGCTACAGTGCAGTATTGCAAATTCAGTGATTTCACTAAATCTCTCTCTCTCTCTCTCTCTCTCTCTCTCTCTCTCTGTCTTGTCCTGCGGGTTGAACCCAGGGTCTTGCTCATGCAGGGCAAAACTCTCCACTGGGTTACATTCCCAGCTCCCCTTTCTGAGGCAGGGTCTCACTTTACAGTTCAGCCTGGTCTTGAACTCACTATGGCAGGCGCTGTGCCCCTGAGCTAAATCCCTGCCCCCTTGAACTCACTATGGACGCTAGGCTGGCCTCAAATTCTCGGAGACCCTCTTGCCTCAGCCTCCCCTGCACAGCATGCATGACACCGCCGGCTTTCTTTCCCGGGGCTCCCCTCCCCCCGCACCGCCTGTGCAGCTCTGAGTCAGCTGTGCTCCTGGAAGAGAGGTGACACCACGGAGCCAGGGCTCAGCTAAACATCAGGTTTGCTCTGGAAAACAAAGTCCTGTTTTTTGAAAAGAACCTGGCATCTAGTGGGCTAGGACAAGGGCGGCTGCCTGCTGTGGCCAACACTGGCGGTTCGCCGCGAGGTGGCAGGTGGACCACAGAGGCCTTCGCGGCGGGGCGGTCCTGCTACAGTACTGCGTATAGCCACGAGGTGGCAATGTGGCCATTCGCACCACTCTGGGACACCGCTCTGGGGCTGTCGGGCCAGGGTTGGCCTGGCTGCTGGAGCGGCCTGCGGAGGCCTGGCCCAAGGATCCGCTGCCCTGCACTTAGAGAAGCAGGAGAACTGAAGCACTCCTGGCCTCAGTTTCCTCAACCACATGCCAAGTTGGGGGTGGGTAGGCCTCGGGCTCTGCCACCCTTAGGGCCCTGCTGCAGGTGTGGGCGTCTCTGGGGGCAGCTGCCAGCCCTTGACTTGCCCAGAGCCCTGGAAGCTGGGCGGGCTCAGAGGAACCCAGAATTTCCCCCGAAGTCACACAGCCCGGGTGGGCAAAGCTGCCCTAGACATGGCCTGACCAGGACAGAGGGGGTGACAGCCGGGACAGGCAGGGGACAAGGCCCCTGGTGGCTGTGTCCCCAGGCTGGGGGCACAGGGACGATCTCTGCCCCCACCCAGATCATTGCAGGTTCTTTCCCTCATCCAGGAAAGGCGCAGCCAGATATGGGGCCCTGGCCTCTCTCTGCCTTGTGCTCCTGCTGTCAGCCCCTCCTGGGGCTACTTGTAGCCTCCGGACCATGTGACTACAGGTGGCCCGTGGCCAGGCCCGCATCCTAGGAGAGACAGGGCCAGTTGGGGACAGAGTCACTGGGAGGCTCCGTCGTCAGGCCGCTGGGGACCTGGTCAGGGACTCCAGTGGGGCCATAGGAAGGCTGCACTGCTGGGGTTAACCTGGGCCAGAGACACCACCGCCAGCCCTGTGTCCCTCTTTCTTTGCTGGGAGGGCCGAGCCTCCTTTTAGACCTTGCCTGCCGCTGGTGTCCAGTTGGTAACCTTTTGGCACCAGGCTTGGGCCTGGGGAGGGGCACAGACACTGGGTAATAACAGCCCAAGGGATCTGGATGACAGTGTCCCTGGTGGACATCTCCAGGAGGACTCCTGTGTTCTAGGCCAGAGGCTCTGTAGGCCTTGTAGGTGGCTGCTGCAGTGGCTCCCATTTCTCAGATGGAGAAACTGAGGCACAGGCAAGGAGTGGAGCATGAATGAGTCTAGAGTTGTCCCAGGCCAGGTGTGCAGCTCCCTTGCTGTCTGTTGCAAACTCTGACCTACGTTTTCATGGGGTACTATGACACTATTGGAAGGGTGGGATAGGGGTCCTGGCCCCTCATCCGTGCCAGGGTGGGTGCAAACTCGGAGGTTCAGGGTCTCCCACTCCCATTCCCTCCGAGCCCAAACCTTGTGCCTAGACCCCTGGGGGAGAGAACTAGGGCCAGGGCCTTAGGGAAAGAAGTGCTCTCTGAGAGAGGGCTTTTTTTTTTTTTTTTTTTTTTTTTTTTGTGCGGAACCAGGGATTGAACTCTTGCCCTTGAGCTTGCCAGGGAAGCGCTTATTCTACGGAGCCATCCATCTCAGGTTTCAGTCTTCTTGTCCCTTAATCTGTAAACATTCCTAGGACGAACTCTCCTGCCTCAGCCCTCCCTGCCGGCCGCACTCAGCTCTGCTTTTGCGCTCGGTTTCCCTTGGCTCAGAGCTCCGGTCCAGGGGCGCCCCCTCCTCTCTTAGCAGGACACGGAAGGGTGCCAGCTGTGTCACTGGACCGCAGTCTGAGCCCTGAGTCCCTCGCAGACGCCTTCTCTCCAGACGTCTCTCACCCGCACACGGTGCCCTGTTTTTGGCTGTCACCCCTCGTCCTTGGGGACGCGACCTCTCCGAGACCCCGTCTTGCAGCCTTTGCCCCGCGCGCCTGGGCCTGCGCGCCTTCCCCGGCCCCAGAGTGGCTCGTCCCGCCCGTCGGCCCGTGCCCCTCCCCGCGCCCCTCCCTCGCTGCGTCCCCGCCCCGCGCCCCGCGCCCCGCGCCCGGCGCTCGGCGCTCCGCGCTCAGTCTCCGCTGGCTCTGCTCGAGGGGCGGCCGCACGGGCGCGCCCGGACCACCATGGGCCGGACGCCGGGGCGCGGGGCGCGGGGCGGAGGGCGCGGGGGCGGCGCGGCGCGGGCGGAGCGCGGGGCAGCTGGCGAGGGCGCGCGGCACTGAGCCGGCCCAGCCACCCCACTCCCGGCCGCGCACGCCGAGCCCGGAGCGCGCAGAGGCGCCGCCGAGGAGGCGCCGCCCGCCCCGGCTCTGCGTCTGGAGCGGCGGGGAACGAGCCATGCCCGGCGCCCAGCCGTAGCCGCCGGGGCTCTCGAGGACCATGCCGCCCCCGGGCCGGGAGCTGCTGCTCCGGCTTCTGCTGGCTTTGACTGCCTTGCGATGCTCAGGTAAGGCGTCCCGGCCCCCGGCCCCGTCTCCATCCCCGACTCCGTCTCCATCCCCGGCCCCGTCTCCATCCTCGGCCCCGTCTCCATCCCAGACCCCGTCTCCATCCCCGACCCCGCCACCGCCGCGTGCAAAGTTGGCTGAGCGGCGGGGCGGCTGCCTCCTCCTCCAGTCCTGGGCGGCTTCTGTCTTGCGGACTTGGGCAGATCTGGGGCGACCCTGGGAAGCTGGAGACCCCTGGCGCGGGACCCCTCTGTCCAGCGCGAGAGCCTCCTCCCTCTCCGCATCCCCTGATTCCCCGAGGATCCTTACAGGGCGCGCGGGGGCAGCAGATGGGGTGGTGCACGCAATCTTGGGGGGGCTGGGGCGCCCCAAGATCTTCGTCTCTTCCCTGCCCCGCTAGGCAGCCCCAGCCGCAGGTCGTAGTCCTGGGGTGGCCGGGCCGTGTGATCTCAGGACACCTGCGGGGCCTGGGGCTGGCTCCACCTGCGCTGCCCGGCTGGCACGAAGCCCCTCCCTGCGCTTCCTCACGCCTCTCTGTTGTCGCTGTTCGCAAAGGGACCCTTCCCCAAGTGGACCCTCGCCAAGCCCCCTGCCTGACTCTTGGAAATTGGGCAGTCCCTGCACAAGGACCCCAAGGCGGGCGGGACAGGGCAGCGTGGCCAGGCAGCCTGGGAGCGCGGAGCCCCCTGAACACGGCGTCCAGAGCCATCACCCGGGGCTGGGAGCGGGCTCTCCGCCGGCCGCGCGCCGCCGTCGCCAACACCTAGCGCGCAGGGGCGGCGAAACAGGTATTTTCTGCTTCAGCTGAGGGAGTTGGGAAACCGTGGGGCGGCTCCGCGTTGTTTCCCGGAAAGCTCGCGTCCCCAGGGCTGGCGGCGTCTCCCCTTCCCCCACTGGAGCAGGGGCGAACATCTTGGCGCTGCGCTGAGCCGGGAGTAGTCACGAGCATCGTTCATGTGCGTCGGAGAGCTCGTCGCTCCAGACCTTTTAGAACCGGGGCCCAGGATTTGGAGACTAGGTAGTTTTTGCTTTCGAAAACGTCGTGTCCCTAACAAACAGACCACCCAGACGCGCAGGATGCAGTAGGGAAACACAAACTTTTACTTTGCAGCCTGCCGGGCCCCCAAGGCTTCAGTTCGCCGCAGCGAATCTGTGTCAGCTCTGTGGAAAAGTAAACAGCATCTTCCTCGGGTCGCTCCAGGAAGACTCCCTGTGCCTGGCTTTGGCTGGTTCCAGGCGCTGTCGCCGAGGACTTGGAGGCTGACCCAGCCGCCGGGCCAGGGAGCAGGCAGAGAGTGGTTTTGGTTTCTTTGGCTTCGCCCGGTGGCGCTCCTGCGACAGGCTGCAAGGGCTGGCCGCCCTCCCGGGGTGGAAGCCTAGAACCTGTTTCCCAGAGTTCACGGTCCCTGCGACTGGAATATTGCAGTGTTGTCGCTATTTTGTTTGGGGGGTGCAGTGTTTCCCTGGGGGTGCTGAGCGGCCACTCCGGAGCTCTCTGGGAGAAACTGCCTGCCTGATGCTTGCTTGTTGTGCCAGACTCGGCTGATGTCCCTTCTCTGTCCCCAGCCAGTGAGCAGTGGCAGGTGGCTCTAGGGCCTGGTCTTGGGAAGGAAGTTGGGTCGCCTGCTGGGGCCTCAGCTGGGCCAATGCCACCAGGGCAGAGACCCCCGCAGGGCTGTGGAGGTGTTTGCATGCAAGGCCCCTGCGTGTGTCGCGCCAGCCTCCGCCGGGAACATAAAGACGCGGCAGTTTGATCACTATATATAGCACTCGCTCCAAAGCCAGCCTGAAATTGCCGAAGGGTGCTTAGCTGCCTACACTTGGTGGAGAGATCGGTGGCTCTAAGTGCAGCAACCTTTCGTGCTGGTGGGATTTTCCGGATAATTGTAGGGGTCCCCCTCTGGGCCCACAGTGCGGCTTGGGCTCCCGGCAGGGGCTGCGACTTCAGGGCTGAGGACGTGCGCGCTTTCCGCGCACTGCCTCACCCAGGCAGTGCTGCTGCCTTTGCCCCCATCCTGCGTGGGCAGTGTGCGGTGCAGTGTGGTGGGTGGACTTCTCTCAGCCTTGTGAGAATGGAGAATTTGCAAGTGAACTCGGTAAGAGCGGCACGAAGCCACCAGCTTAGGGACCGGGCCGCTTATTCCAGCCGCTTTCGTCCCTGGGGGCTTTGTAGTGAGTGCCATCGTTCTGTCCCTGTGGGCCAAAACGGGCCTACCCTTGCCACCCAGGGTCTGTGGGATCCGCCGCTGGAGCGTGTCCCCACGCGACAGACGGGCCGAGCTCGCAGGTGGGGGGTGCTGTTTGGAGGCCAGGCTCGGCTGTGCCTGGTATCCTGGCTGGGCGGCGGGTGGTGCTGTCTCTCCTGGCAGCGGCTATCTGGGAGGGGCCTTGCCCGGAGTGTGGCGTTGCTCCTCCCAGAGGTGGCTAGGGAGGGGGTGGCCACTGGTATGCAAATGCTGTCACTGCTGTGATTTAATGGTGGCCCGGTGGAGATTCCCAGAGTAAATCACTCATTGCCCTGCCTCCCGCCGGATGCAGCGCCCCGGGAATGTGGGCTTCAGCCTGGCTCCCAGGAGACACAAAGAGCCCCTGGGGCTTGAGTCGGGGAGGGTGGTCTCTGGGATGGCGGCCCCCAGTTTGGTGTGGCAGGTGGCTCCTTTTGGTAGGATGGAGAGGCCTGTTTCCCTTTCAGCAAGTGAGTTACCTCCGGTCAGGGCGCGGGGACAGTGATGGGGCCGTTGCTTCCTTAGGAGCCAGTGGGCTGCCTGGATCTGAGCCCCTGACGCATGGGAAGACCGGGGCCTGGGCCTGCTGGCAGGCGCGGCTGTCTATCCAGCTCTGGGCCAGACTTGGGTACCTTGCTGGAAACGGGTCCCACTGTACAGCACTCACGGGCAACCACTCCTGGGAGCCCAAGGTCACGAGGATGGGACTAGTGTGGCCTGGACAGCAGCAGGTGTCATCACCAGAAGCACGGAGGACAAAGCCAGACAGCTGGCAATGACTGGAACACGCAGCGCCCTGGCACCATGGGGTCTCACTCAGAAGGGGGCACCCTCTGGACCCGCGCTTGCCTGGCCACACTGCATTGTCGCTTGCCTGGCCCCTGAGGTCGAGACTGCAGCCAGTGTCAATGTGTGCCACACTCACCTGGGGAGACTCCTAACAGTGAGGCTGGGTGGGCAGGATCTAGTCTCATCCGAGGGCCCATGGCTCTGTGGCCTCCGGAGGCCTGGCCCCTGTCTGCCCACTTCTGTGACAAAGGTAAGTGTTTCAGGAACTGGCCTCTATGTGAGTGGGAGAGGAGGAGGCCATTCCAATCCTGCACCCTGGGGAACAAGGAGTGAGGGGTGGGGTGGCCTTGGCCACTGCTTCTGTCCTGGTTTCTTCTCATGCACTGGCTGTTACTGTTTCTTTCTTTTTTTTTTTGTGGTACTGGGGTTCGAGCCCAGGGCCTTCACACTGAGCTACACTTCTAGCCCTTTTTTGTTTTGAGAGACGGTCTCAATTAAGTAATAAGTTGCCCAGGCTGGGCTTGAACTCAGGATCCTCCTGTCTTAGCCTCTTGGGATGACAGGAGTGTTATCATCACTGTGCCTAGCTGTGAGACATTGAGTTTTGGGGGAGATTTATTTGATTTGGTGACTTATTTGGAGTC
Source organism: Ctenomys sociabilis (assembly GCA_004027165.1). Taxonomy (NCBI): domain Eukaryota; kingdom Metazoa; phylum Chordata; class Mammalia; order Rodentia; family Ctenomyidae; genus Ctenomys; species Ctenomys sociabilis. Next base: position 11,683 of record PVKA01014327.1, read on the forward strand.
CAGAGATGAAGAGGGAAGTCTCAAGTGGAGAAGAGACTGGTACCTTGTGTGGAAAACCTGTTTTTAGGGGAGCCCTCCTCACCCTGGTCCTGGCCTGCTGATCCTGAAGGGGGATGTCCAGCCTGCCAATGTCCCTGGCTAATTGCTGGCGCTAAGCAACTGAAGACTGTCAGTGTCACAGCCCAGGTTCTAGCTGCTCTGAAGAAATCAGCCTAGCCTCTTGACCTCGCTGGACTCGGTTTCCCCATCTGTAAATTGGGCCCTGAAACTTCCCCTGCAGAGAGTGTCACAGCCATTGCCTGTCACTTTCTACTTCTAGTTCTCTGGGCTTCATGGCACCTGCTGAGGCTGAGAGTAGGGTGTGTCCAGAGGGACACTGAGGCCCAGAAGGATCCAGGGCTGGTGTGTCAGAGGCCAGAGTGGCAGGGCGGGGTGTCCTCCCCATAGCACCTGACCTCTGCCTTGCTGGTGCCTTCTGGTCCCCAAGCCTTCACTCAGGTTCCCAGGCCTGGGGCTTGCTTGAGAGTCCGTGACCTTAGGGCTTCAGGAGAGTGCCTTTGGGTGAGGACAGCTGGGTGAGGACAGATAGCTCCTGAGACCCCCCAATCCCCCCCCCCCCGTGCTCACTGGCTCCTCCCACTGGCCTGGATGCCTTGTGCAGGGGCCTAGTGTGGCTATGCAGGAAGGCTTCTCCGAGGAGGGGCCTCTTTTCTCACCTGAGACCTAAGACCAGAAGGAGCCTCCAGGGAGAAAGAATGTGAATCCTCACCAGGTTCGGTGCACAGCACCCGGCATGCCACAAACATTCCAGAGCTGTAGCTTCTGCATTCCTTCAAGTCGTTTGCATACTCCTTCCTTCCTTCCTTCCTTCCTTCCTTCCTTCCTTCCTTCCTTCCTTCCTTCCTTCTTTCCTTCCATCCCTCCCTCCTTCCCTCCCTCCCTCCCTCCCTCCCTCCCTCCTTCCTTCCTTCCTTCCTTCCTTCCTTCCATCCATCTTTCATTCCTTCTGTCCTTCCTTCTTTCCTTCTCTCCCTTCCTTCCTTCCACAATCATACTAATGAGCACCAGGCACTTGAGTCCTGACCAGGAATAAAGGAGCCAGGTCCTGTGCCCCAGGGAGCTGCATTCTCTGGATCAGGACAAAGGTGATGGCCAGATGCCGCCAAGTGGGGGGACAGCCAGCTGCCATTGTGCGTCCCCTGACCTGGCCCTGCCCATCGTCTCCCCTGCCAAGCCATCTGGTTCTGTAGAAGCTAGGGTACTGCGAACCAAGTCCTTCCTTGGAGCCCAACTCCTGGGCTGATCAATGCCTGCTCCTCACACTCTGGCCCTAAAGTAGTTGCATAAATAAATCAATGGTGCATGTCAGATCATCTGTACTTTATTATCAGAATGATGGAGCATTGGCCCAGCTGGCAGTGTTAACCTGAGTTAGCCCATTGGGAGCTCCGAGCCCCACGGTCCGTGCCCAGGAAGGGCAGTGAGGAGACTGTCCCTGCCTGTGACAGTGCTGCAGTGCCTGCAGCCTGCACCGGCTCTGCTGCATGTGGGGTCTGGTAAGGCTGTTTGTGTGGGACTGGGGCAGCCCTGTGGCTTCTGGGCCAGGTCAGTGGGCTTGAGGACTCTGCACTGAGGGACACAGGAGCTGGCAATGAGACTGCAGCTTAGGCCCTGAGGGCAGTGTGTGCGGGTGGCGAGGTGCAGCATGTGCTGACAGTGTCATTTTGCCAAAGGTATTTTTCTCCATGGCAGCGAATTGCAACTTGCCCTGGCTGGCTCAGGGCTGGGGGCTTTGCTAGATGCTGGGAGCCAGGATTTGGGGGTGCTCTCAACACACTGGGAGATTTTAGAGGCGTTGCTGAGCTCCTGGGCCTCACCGACTTGTCTTCCTGCTTGGGCAGCTGGCCCCAGCTCTGGCTCCTCTGGGTCCCTCGGTGCCTTCTCCGGCCCACCCCGCTCCTCACAAGTGGTGTGATGTTGTTCTTGTGCGCATGGCCGGATGAGACCCATGTCTGTCCCGGGAAGAGTGGAGAGGTCCAGGCAGATGCAGTGCAAGGGGCCTGTGGCTGCAGTGTGATTGACAGGACAAAGGGCAGAAAGGACGCCAGAGGGCTGGGCCTATGAGGGATGATGGGGCAGGGCCCAGGCCCCACTTGAGAGGGCAGGATGCACCATGACTCAGGAAGGGGGAGGTGACGTGGACTTGGAACTCACATTGGAAGCTGAGCCCAGGTTTGCTGGCAGATTGGAGCCCTCCTCTTGGTGTTTACTGAGGACCCACTGTGTGCTGTGGTCCTAGACTCAGGGCCACATCGGGGTGCGTGAAGTGACAGCTTAACCCTTGACTTTGCCTGTGAGTCAGACCTTGGGTTTTCTTGGGATCTGCAGGGATGTGTGGCCTGCAAAGGCTAGGCGAACTCTGAGCCTTGGCTTTTATTGTCCTTTGCTTTCTTTGGTGGAGCTGGGGATTGAACTCTGTCTCTTTGTCTCTTTTGTTTTTGCTACTCAGACTTGAGCTCGAGCCTTGAGCTTGCCTCGCTGGTGCTGTGCCGCTGAGCTCCGTCCCTGGCCCACCCCTGGCTCTCACGAGGATGAGGCCCACCTTGAACAGTCAGGCAGCACACTGTGCGAAGGTTCACAGCACTTTCACTGTGCCCAGGATCAAGGAAGCTTTTCGTGTGTCAACCCCTTCCCCCCCAAATGCAAACGCCCATTCATCAGAATGAGGGAGAATTACAAATTGCAAATCTTTTGGTTAAAAAAGCAAAATGTATCGCTCGCAAGTCTCCACCATCTCAGCAATGCTTGGCCGTTACAGTAGCATTTATGTAACATTTTTAAAAATAGCAGCACATGTGTGCACAGAGCTATTCCTGCTCCCTTGGCTGGCTCACAGCTCCAAAGACCCCTGGCAGGGCTGCGGCTGCCGGGAGCGGGGACCCCAGGTTCTTACTCACTGCCTGCTCAGCCATGTGCCAGTTGGTGCATCTCTCGCATGGCCTTGCGCCCTTTGTCACTGAGTCGCTTTAAAGACGAACGCAGCCTTCTCCATGCTTATCTGTGACGCCCAAGTCTATGATATTTTAAATTTCCTGTGCTGAAATTTTGGGTGTGTTCTCAGAGATAGGAGGCCAGGTACAAAAGTATGTCAGTGGTGGGGCCTGGGGTCTGCTGTGTGCAGGGGGCAGAGATGGGAACATGTAGATCCCAGAGCTGGGGAGTTCACCGGGAGACAGCCTCAGGTGTGGCGGGGCCCCGGGCTTAGCACTGTCTTCGGGAAAACCCCGGTCCTCTCATGTGACCTCTTGCTTCTCCCTGGGGTCAGTTCCGGCTGTCGTCAATCCCAGTTTGTCCTCCAGAGTCGGATGTCCCTTTCATAACTGCCCTGCCATGGATGTGCAGCGGCCGCACAGGGGTGGTGCACCAACATCTCGGAGTGGGGGCTGTGACGTGCGTGGGATTCACTTCTGGTCAGCCATGGGGAAGCCGGAAGCACATCGCTGGGACTGGAAACGCCACTGGTGTCACTTCCCAGGGAGAATCTGGGGTCTTCTACTGGGAGAGACAAGCAGTGACCACCAGAGCAGGCAGGTGGGGTTGGGACTCAAGCCGGCAGGTGGTCCCGGCCTCTCCCAGCAGCAGAGCCCCCCTCACCCTGCTCTCAGGGCTGCCCTGGGGAGGTGCCGTCTAGGCCTGTTACCTTGTGTGGTGACCTTGCTCCTGGGATCCTGCAGGGATACTGGTTGCTCTGGTGGACAGCAGGGAATATGTAGACTGTCACTTGCAAATATCTATTTGCCTAGTACCTGCTCTTTGTCCCAGCGGTCCTGCTTCTGGGAATCTGTGCCTCACGGGCCCATAAGGGCTGCTGGGTCCCTGCTGGCACTGGTGGTGACAGTCTGGCCTTGCTGCTGTGTGGGCTCCCTGTTCTGGGTGCTCTGATGGGTCACCCAGGAGGAGGCAATGTTCAGAGACCAAGAAGCCCGGATGCGTTGTGCTGAGCCCTTTGTAGAGATTGGGTTCGTTAGGGAATCAAGAGACTTAAAACCATATGGGTTAAAAAGAAGTTTTTCTCCCTTCCCTTATCAATAAGATCCTAGAGCTACGTGGTCCTGGGCTGTTCTGTCGGCGCCATTCCATGAAGTGCGCGAGGAGCCCTAGAACTTTCCATGACTCTGAGGTTGTGGTCTTTGTCCATTCTCGTGAACCCAAGTGAGAAGGGACAGGGCTCATTTTGTAAATAAGAGGCAGAGTCCAGGAGCACCGGCAGCTGGCCCTGGGGACCTCGGGCACTGAGAGGCAGTGGTCAGGGGGTATGGGCATGGTCAGCCAGCTGGCCTCAGGTGACCTAGGACACGAGCTTGGGCGTCCTCACTGCGCCATTGTGGCTGAGGTCAGCCCTTACCAGGGGACATGACTTTGGCCCCTTGTCCCCATCAGGGCCCTTCAGCCACTAGGGAGGCTCTGGACACAAAAGTGGCAGGTGGGGCCTCTGCAAGAGTGAACACTGATCCCTGGGCCGGTGTGGCCCCTCATGGGGTCCAAGGAGGGGGAGGGGAGGATGGGGTCTCTGCGCCTCGGTGTGAGCCCTCAGTGGGCTCAGACTCAGTGCCATGTCTTTCCTGCTGTGGTGAAGGTCTCCTTGTCTGGGGTTCCCAGGGCCCTTCCTGGGGAGCGGCCTGCGTGCTGTGGTCCTCCAGGGCCATGGCATGGCTCCTTGGTGGCAGTGGTGGTGTGGACATTGCACCTCCTCCATGTGCACCTGGGCTCAGAGCCTGTGGGAGCCACTGGCCTTGCCCTGGTGGCCTCGGGTCTCATCCTGGCTGTGTTTCCTGCTGGCAGTCTTTGGTCCCCAGGGCCACCGGCCTCCTTGGGGCCCCTGCACATTGCCTCTGCCCCAGTGCTAGAATGCACTCCAAGTTATCAGCATCCTAGGCAGCCTCCACACAGGAAGTAGAATGAAGATATGATGTGCCCAGGCTGGCCTGGACTGGTGGAGAGCCTCCTGCCTCAGCCTCCTGAGTGCTGATTACAGGCATGTGCCGTGTGGCTGGGTATCCTAGAGCTTAGGGGTCTGAAGCGGGTCTTGGTGGCTAAGGTGTCACGGGCTGTGCTTCCAGAAGCTGCGTCACGGGGCGGGGGCCATTTCTTTGCCTTTCTTTGCTGTTGTGTGGCTGTTCTCTTTTCAGATCCTGCCCCTGCCTCGCTTATCTGTCTGAGTCTGCATCCTGTTTCTTTGTTTAAATAAAGATCCAGTGGTCAAGCTGGGAGGGTGGCCACACCTGTAATCCTAGAACTCTAGGTGGCTGAGGCAGGGGATCACAAGTTGGAGGCCATCCTGGGCAATGTCACAAGGATCCTGTCTTGAAAAGTAAAAACAAGGGCTCCGGGTGGATGTCAGGATGAATGAAGATTTCAGGGTGAATGAAGGTCCCAGGTTCAGTCAATCCCCAGTGCTACAAAGACAAAAATGAACATCCCCCTAGCCTCCCCAAAACCAGCCTTACAAACTCCATGATCCAGTTAGGCCCATCTGGGTAGTGCAGGGAACCCCTATCTCTGAGCCTGAGCTTGCGTGTACAGTCTTTGCTAGGTTGGCCTTGAACTCCCAGATATCCTCCTGCCTCGGCCTCCTGCGTGCTGGGATTGCAGGCATGCCCCACCAGGCCTAAGCCTAGTGGATAGCTTGTTATTGGGGGCACAGTCTTGACACATCAAGTCCCACCTCTGCTCTATCCTCCAGCACCTGCAGAAAGGCCCGACACCAGGGCCGGGGTCCTCAGCGTAGTCACTCTGGGATGCCTCCACTCCCCCGAGGAACCTCGGGTCCCTGGGAGCCCACGGGAGCCAGGCTGCTGTGCCGATCCCCCAGGCTACTGGAGTCACCGTCTTCCCCGGAGGTGAGGGCAGGTTGACAGGATGGGACAGTGAAGGTTATGCATAGAAAGGTCACAGCCAACAGCCTTTGATCAGCTTCCAGGAGGAGGTGCTGGTGGTCTCTTCCCTGTGCTGGAATGAGGGGTGCAGCCCTGGAGATGGGGTGGGGGTTGCCTTCCTCCCAGGAGGTCGGGCTGGCGGGTGTGGACAGAGGCCTGGGTGTGTCCGGGCTGGAAGCTGGTCAGGTGCGTGGTCTCCTGGCTCTGAAGAAGTGCATGCCTCCTGCCTGGGCCATTGGCTGGGCCTTTCGGGTCAAGCTGGAGCCACCTGCCCAGTGGGTGCTGCAGCTTGTCATAGAGGAGCAGCCCAAGCCGTGATGTCGTGGAGCCACTCAGAGCCCTGTGCCCTTAGTACGCAGCTTGGAGCGTGGGCGTGGATGAGCCCAGGCCCTGCCCTGAGCAGTGCGTGTCAGCCCACAAGCTTCAGGCAGGGACTGCACCCTGCATCACCCGAGAGGAGACAGCCAGCCCTGGTGTGGGAGGACATGGGCGGCAGGGTCCGGAGGCCTGCGGCTGGCGACTCCCTCATCTCTCTGGATCTCAATTTCCCCATCTTAAAAGTGGGTCCACCTGGGAGGTAGCTCAGCAGCGTAAGTGCCTGCCTCACAAGTGCAAGGTCCCCAGTTCAACCCCCAGGACCACCAAAAACAAACAAAAAAAAAGTGGGCCCAGCCCCACGTCCCAGGCCAGCCTCTTTTCAGAGCTGTTTGACGAGCTCCAAGCGTTCATTCCACCTCCCCGAGTCTGTGCTGGGCTCCATGTGCCCAGGGGGAAGCCATCAGCTCGGGAAGCCACCACGGAGAAGGCAGACACACGTGGGGCGTCGGCCCAAGAGTGCAGCCTAACAGGTTTATGCGAGAAGCTATTGGGCAGTTGCGGGGAAACTGAGGAAGATCCTGTCTCAGGGATGTCATGGCCATGAGGGGTGGTGGGGAGTGTTCTGTGGCACCTGGAGTGCTGGTCACTCCCTGGAGGCGCTTTGCTTGCCCTTAGGGACCAGAGGTGGTAACCTGATTTCTTTCCTTTCTTTTTGAGACAAGTTCTCGCTACGCAGCTCAGGCTGGCCTGGAGCTCATTTTGTAGCCCAGCTGGTCTCTAAGTCACAACAATCCTCCTGCCTCAGCCTCCCGAGTGCTGGGATTACAGGCATGTGCTTCTGCACCTGGCTGAATTCTACTGGGTGTTTAAAAAGTCTGGCTGTCTTCGTTCATTCACACAATTCAGTTAAAGACTCTGGAAAAGAAAAAAGGCAGCTTCTGAAGCCTCCTCCCCAGGTGGGGAGCCGAGGCCTGGCTTAGCGCCCCGCACAGACTTTCTCGGTGCTTGCTACTTTTCCTCACTGTGGGACCCTATTGATTCCTATTGGATTCTGGATTTGTAGTACAGAAATGAAATGTGGAAATGTCAGACTCCCATGGGAGTAGAGAGGAGGAGGCCTTACCTGACAGCTCCTGACACCCCCGTCCCCCAGGTGTGTGACCACAGAAAGGTCGAGGTTTCTGTAGGCCTCAAGCACCCCACAGCAGGAGGAAGATGACATGTCTGTCAGCTTGCTGGGGCTGAAGCTTACGGGAAGGGTCCTGAGTTCAATTTCCAGGATACTCACAGAGGAAAAAGAAAAGAAAAAGAATACCTGAAAACATCCCCTTTTGGGGCCATGCAGGGTGACCGGCTGGTACCTACCTCAGGGCCATTGCCTGTGCCCTCCCGTCCCTAGGGAGGGTCTCGCTGAGGCTGCCCAGCACCTCTCCTCCATCCCTTGTAACGAGATTTCAAGATGAGGGGCAAGGAAAGTAGGGACGAGCTGAAGAGTTGGTGCCACATGAGAGCTAGTCACCTGAGTCACGGGACTATGATTTGGCCCTGGGCATCCTGGCACCCCAGGTGACTCCAGAAATAAAGGTCAGAAACAGGCCTGAGCCTGGGAGGGCTCAGCACGGTCCCCAGGCAAACCAGGGGTCCTTATGGCAGCAGAACCCACTTCTGGGGATCCCCTGAGCTAAGGGCGGGGCGGGCCCGGCTTGTCCAGCACGTCCGGGCGAGCCTACAGCTAGTTTCGGTTTACATTTTGTGCTACCACAGACAGCGAGCTCATTTGATCGATTTTGAGCTTAGTCTTAGATATCCTGGCTTTTTAGGGCAGTGAAATTCACGTAGCGAAATTTGCCACATAGAAGCTTTCCAAGTGTGGTTTGGTGGCATTTAGAATCTGCACAGAGCTGTGCAGTTGCTGCCAGTGAACGTGTCCACCCCAAAATAAGACCATACCCAGCCACAGTCACCCCCCCATCACAGATCCACTTTTATCTCTATAGCTCTGTTGCTTCTAGACATTTGCAGAGGATGAGGTCACACTTGTCCTTCTCTGCCTGGCTTCTGTCCCTGAGTGTCCCATAACAAAGTTCTTCCTTAGGCAGCCTGTGTCAGGGCTGCATTCCTCTTCAGGGCTGAGTAGTTTTCCACTGGGTCTCCTCCCCCCTCTTTCCCTCCAGAATGAATGTGGACATCTGGATCAATGAGAATTTGGGTTTTCTCACATCTTGGCAGTGTGAGTATTGCTGTCGTGAGCGTCCTGTACTGTTCTGTTCGAATGCCTACTTTAATTTCCCTTGGGTGAGAGAAGTTGCTGAGTCTTGTGATAGTCCTAGGTTGAGGTCCTGCTGTTTTTCTTTTCTTTCAATGCTGGAGATTAAACCCAGCCGCTCCTCCTTAATTTGAGGCATGGTTTTGGTAAATCACTAATTTGCTCAGGCTGGGTTTGAACTTGCAATCTTCCTGTTTCAGCCTTCCACAGCGCTGGAATCATTAGCTTCTCTGGCTCTCCTGCAGGGCTTCGTGCAGGTAGTGAGTCCAGCTGCAGAGCTGAATCCTGATTGCTCAAAGGCAGTGTGTCCTTCAACACCTTCTTTGCCAGTGATTGGTGTGGAGGTAGCTATGTGACCAGGCTCCAGCCAATGAAATCGAAGAGCATGTATGTGACCTTGCTAAGGGCTGCGTGTGGGCCTCCCTGTCCCTTCTTCCCCTGTGACATCTGAGGCCCTAGCAGCGGGGAGGCGGAAGCTGGAGCTGGAGTGGAGCGCGTTCCTCATGACGCACTTGGGTCTGGCGGCTGCCTCACCCGCCCACCTCTACGCTGCTTGTGAAGCAAACACCACCTGCTACCGGCTTGAGCCGCTGTGAGCTGGTTTCTGCTACAGTGGCTGCAGGTGAGGCTGAGGCAGGAGGATCTGCCTGCGATGCTTGCGCTGCCCAGGGCTCTGCCCAGCTCCTGGATGTGGCCAGGACAGGCTCCCTGGCCTGGACGGAGCCTGGTATCCCTCAGTCTTCTCTGCCTTTTGGAGGAGTGGCCCTGGAGCTGGGTGGGCCGGGGATCCTGTGACCGTTGCGAAGAATCGGCCTGGACTCGTCAAATAGCTGAATTATCTACATGTATCTACCACCTCCTGATGGCTCTATGTTAAAATAATTGTTTAGGTTGGGCATGGTGGCACACACGTGCCATCCTAGCTGTTAGAAGGCTGAGGCAGGAGGATGGCCATGAGTTCAAGACCAGCCTGGGCTACACAGCCAGACCCTGTCTCAAAGAAACGAAACAAAGATAAAAACAAAAGAAAAATAATTTGTTGATTCTACTTTCTGTGGTAGGCGCCATTCTATTATCCCCCTCCCTGTCTCCCCCTTTCCTCTCCTCTCTCCCCTGCCCCCAATTGTACAGGAAAGAAAACAGGCGCCTCTATTTTTTGTGACTCTGGCTTGTCCCCCTTGACACCGTGACCCACTTTCTTCCAAATGACATGTTTTTGTTCCTTTCTGCTGTTTGCATTGTTCCCTGCCATGCGCAGACCCCACTCCCCCTCTTTCCATTCCTCTGCCAGCGGCCTGGCCCTTGCGGCTGTGTGGGGTGAGCGTGGAGCGGAAGGCCCTTGGGTGCGGGTCTTCCTGTGTGCGATCTGTGAGCTTCCTGGGCCGCCTAGTAAGCGAACGGCCCAAGTTCTCCTGGAGACACAGCAGCGAGGCTGTTCACTCAGTCTGGCTTACAGCCTGAGAAAGTTGTTCCTGTCCAGTGCTGGAGGCTGGGAGGCACAGGCGGGGTCGAGGAGCTGTGAGACAGAGGCCCAAAGGGGACCTGGTTCCCACTTCTGGCCTCCCGCCTCGAGGCCTCCCTGGTGCATCTCCTCTGATTTAGGACTCTCTTAGGGCTCTAGTATGACCTTAGGCCAGCCTTGAAATCACAGCGACGCTCCTGCCTTGGCCTCCGAGTGCTGGGATTACAGGGGAGCTGCAGTGTGAGCGTTCATCCATACCCCCTCCTGGGAATTGAGTAAATTGAGCCTCCCTTCTGTGACCCCAGGAGAACTTGGGTGAGTTTCTCTCGGGCGATAGGCACATTTGTGTCACTCATGTTGTGGTGATCTTTGAAATGTATTATTTTTAGCAGCAGAGCTGTTTCTCCCTGTTTTAAATATTATGGGAGCTGGGCTAGGAACGCAGCCATCACGTGAGAGCCAGCACTCGGGAGGCTCACACACAGCCCTTCTACCAATCCCTATCAGTACTTTAAAAAGGTGTGCATTGGGCCGCCTCAGTCCCATAGTGCAGTTAAAGAATGAGACAAGTTTTCCATTTTTGCACCAATGTTCAGTCTTTCCCTCTAGAAGTCCTGTTGAACTTGTAGGTGCCCTCCTGCCTCAGCCTCTTGAGTGTTGGGGTACAGGTGCGCGCCACCTTGACTGCCTTGGCAGCAGGTTTCTTAAATCTCCTTTTGTAAGAATATCTTGTTGAGCAGGCATAAACTTTTTGCTTTCGTAACTTTTTAGTTTTTATAAAAACATTTATGTGTTTGGTATAGGGTCTTGTCACATAGTTCCGGCTCATAGTGATCCTCCTGTTTCAGCCTCCTTGGCGCTGGGGTTGCAGGTGTATGCCACCACACCTGGTCTTGGTGGCTGGCTCAGTGCACCTTGGGTGGGGCCGGCATGGCATGCGGTACAAGGGATCGAATCCGAGTCCCTGTGCTTTCCTAGCCAGGTGCTTAGTCTGCCAAGCTATCTCTGCGGCCCTGCTCTGCTAACATTTTACCCAAGTTTTCCCCTGAAAAATGGCTGCAGTAGCTCCCCACCATGGGATTTTCCTGAATTCCCAGCCAATGAACACGTCCTGATTAGCTGAGCTAGGAGCTGGCATAATGGAGTCTGTGGGCACAAATATAGAATGGACACCTGCTCGCTGCGCAGAAAGGACCCGCTGTAAGCTCTGGGACGGGGCTGCGTGCGGCTGCAGAGCCTGCCGGGCCTCCCCCGCCCGTGTTGCTCCTGCACCCGGCCTGGCTGCTCGGGCAGTTAATTAATTGAAGGGGTCTGTGAAATGCTTCCTTGTTCTTTTCTCCCTTGAGATCTGCGGAGTCACCCTGTCAGCAAGCAGGTTTTTCTGATCGGCCCTGGACCTGTGTTTAGGAATAAGCACTTCTAGCCCGGGCAACTTATTTTCTTTTTCTTTTTTTTCTGTATTTTAGGGAAGGGTCTACAAGGTGTTCAGGGGCTCACTACTAGATCGGACTTGTAGTGTGTACAGCCTCTCAAGAGCTGGGACTGCGGTGAACAGCACCACACCCAGTCTCAATTGCATCTCCGGGCAGCCTGGGGGCGGGGCCGGTGCAGCAGGCCCAGGACAGACCCCTGCGCTGCTTGCAGGTGCTTTAATCCACGGAGCTGTTTGGCTGGCCCTAGCCCGGGGAACTTGTGCAGATCACTTTCCTCGGGCACCCGAGCTGCTGGATGGGTAGGCACCACAGAGGTCTTTTGGGTCCACTCGATGCAGATTTTATTTATTTTTCTTTTGGGTATATATATAATCGCATGAAGATCCTCCTGCCTCAGCCTCCTGAGTGCTGGGATTACAGGCTGAGTCACTACTGTTCCTGATGCAGTACTGAGGGTTGAATAGTCCGCAGTGCACTGTTTGCCGTTCATGTGCCTGTGTGTTAGCCTTGGGGAGGGCTGATTCAGGCCTGGACCCTGGCTGTCAGCTCACCTTGACAGCTGGAAGAAAATGGCTATGAGGCCGAGCCCTGTGTTGAGGATTAAGTTTGGATGTATGTAGCAGAAGAAGAAAAAATGGTAAGAGCTTAATGAGAGAAAAGTGATTCCATGATGTCAAAGGACTGACATCAATCCAGCTCATCACTGAGCTGGGGAGATAGCTCAGTGGTCTAAGCTCCTGCCTGGCAAGTGCAAGGACCCAGGTTCAATCCCTGGTGCCACAATGCTGTGCCAGCTCCAGAACCCTGGGGGAACCATGCTGGCCACTGAAACTGGGTGTGGTGGTACATGCCTGTAATCCTAGTGCTGGGGAGGCTGAGACAGGAGGATCACTATGAATCCAAACTGCATAAGGGGACCGTGTACCAAAAGAATAAATAAAATATTAAAAAAAAATAAAAAAGGAAAAAGAGTCTGTTTCCTGTTCTCTGCTTACTCAGCTTATAACTTCTCAGTCACCTCATGGCCCAAGAGGACTCCCAGAGCTCCAGCCATCGTCTCTGTCTTCCAGGCAGCCTCTGTAGGAGGCAAGGACTGTGCTACTTTAGCTACCCTTAAGTAGGCTTCTCAGAAGTCCTATATAATGTTTTTATTTATACCTCACTGGCCAGGACGTAGTCCATGGCTGCACCTCGCTAGGGGAGGCCAGAAAATCCACTCGGGGCACAAGAGGTGTTCAGCAGCATCTGCCCTTCTGTGACTTTATTGTGGGCAGGAGGGGACTTGGCGTGGGGCAGCATGACTGGCAGTGTGGCAGAGCTGCCCCTGCACCTGGGGGCGGAGCCTCGCCTGACCCCGGCTCCCGGGAGCTGCTGTCCCTAGCTGCCCAGCGCTGTTGCTCTCTTCTTCGCAGGTCCCAGATCTCACAGCATTCAGCTGGGCGCTCCTGGGTGGATCCATCCGCCTGATGCAGGAGGATCCAGCGGCGGAGCAAGTCCCCGACACCTCAGTTCTAAAGGCCGTTTCAAACCCAAGCTGGGACACCAAGTTTCAGTCCAGCCGCTTGGGGTGGAGGCTGTGACTTCTGGGGCGCACAGGGGAAGGTCATGGTCGCGCCTGGGGTGGGAGGTCAGGGCGGGCTTCCTGGAGGAGAAGGCGGTGATGGACAGTTCAATTCTGAGCTTGGAGGAAGGGGGAGGGGAAGGAGGAGGGGAGCAGGAAGTGAGGAAGAGAAGCTGGAGTGTGGGACTGATTTCTGGGTGCCGGCTGTGGTCAGGGCGGGACTGGTGATGTTCTCGCTGCCTGGAGGAGTGCGCAGAAGGGGGGAGGTGAGGCTGCTGCACCTGCGCCTTGGGCCACAGCCATCGCCAGGATTCTTTGGCTGTCGCAGGTGGAAAGTGAAGCCAAGTTGTTTTGAGAAAAAAAAAGATGAAAAGAATTCCCTTGGGTTTGTGTAAAGGAGACACTTAGGACTTGGCGCCCCAGGCCGGGTGGCCCCAGGCGCCCGCCGGGCTCTCAGCGTGTAGGGGCTGCCTTTATTTCCTTGTTCTGCTTTTCTCTCCATTGCTTCAGCCCAAGACTGCTGTCTCCTTCTTGTGCTCACCAGGAGGTGCTTGCCGGTTGTCCTAGGCCCTGGCCCTGGCATCTAGTTTTCCAGCGGCTGTTAGTGAGGCTGTCCCTGCTTCTGGTCGCAGTTGTGACCTCCCAGGAGGAGTGGTGACAGGCAGCGGAGGCTTACAGACAGTGGCGTGGTGGGAGCAGCCAGTGGCTTCTGGGTCCCACGAGGGCCTGTGTGTGGCCTGACGTCACTCCTGCGCTGGTCACCCCAGGGCGGTGGCTCAGCCCCTTGCGCTGGTGTCCCCAGCGTGGCTTCTGTCCGGCTGTGCCTGTGGCACTGCGGCAGGCCGTGTGCTCCAGGTCGGTTTGGGAACGGGTCCCCATCTTTCTTGCTGCACCAGCGGCAGAGTGAGCCTCCCACAAGTCCACTGGCGGGCGCTCCTTCCCGGCGCTCCCAGGTGAGAGGGCTTTTTGTGGGCCTGGGGTCCCACCAGGACACGAAAGCTCACAGAAGTGAACCTGGTGGCCTTAGAGGGCCCAGAGCTTGGGAGGGGTGGAGACACGTCCCTGAGACCCTGGCATTGACTCCAAAGCCAAGTGACCCTCTTGCTGAGGGCCCAGGGCCAAACGCAGCTGGGTCACCAGGCAGGTGACCTTGTAGAAGGCTCAGGGCCCCGTGTCAACCCACAGCGCCACACCAGATCCAGACAGAGAGAGGCCCCTGGCTGGACACCAAGTGCAGATCTGTGCAGCTCAGGGCTGTCCCTGGCCTGGCCAGGCCCAGTGGCCTTGCATGACCTCCCTTGGCCTGGGGCTTGGTGTTGCGGTGCCCGCAGCAGCCGGGAAGCTTGGCTGCCTATGTCCACCTGGAGCTGGGCCAGGCTTGACAGTGCCACGGAGTGGCAAAAGGCCACCCTCCGTACCTGCCCTGGGGCTGGCAGGGGGTGCTCAGTGTCACCTTGGCTTGGACACCCACAGGGGCACTGAGTGAACCTCTGTGGTCTGGGGCCACCCTGGTGTGTGTGGGAGGGCGGCTGAGCAGTGACCATGGTCTCTTGAATCCTTCCTCCCCCCAGCCTGTGTGAACGGCCTGGTGATGGGCACGTGTGTGTCTCCACAGGGTGGTCCCAGACAGGTGACTGTGGGGCAGAGGTGGTGGCAGGAGGGGACACCATTGGTCACCACCCAGTGCTGCCGTCCAGCCCCTTCCTGCACGTGGGATGTGTTTGAGCCCTGGGCTGAGTGTTTATCCCCGCAGGGCAGAGCAGCACAAGGTGGCTGCTCCCCGGCTGCTTCCTGGTGCTGGTCTAAGCTGGGACTCGGACCAGAGACAGTGATGCTCACGGTCATGGTGCCCTGTGGCCATCGCCTCTGTCTCCTGGTGTGGCCTCTGTGCCCCCAGGAAACCTCTGCCGCTGAGCGGCCCCTCGGCCCCCTCCACCGCCTGGGCCTCCATCTGCCAGGTCCCTGCACCCCTCTCCCAGGCTCCTTCCCCTCAGCTGTCCCCAGGAAGTTCAGGCCTCCTGGGTACAGAGTCCCAGACAACGACACCCTAAAACCATGTATGGGAGGGTGACTTTCTGGGATGGGCCGGCTGGCGGGGCGTACAGAGCGTGGAGGGGCACAGGGACACCAGTGCCTGAGGGCCTTCTTGGCCTGCGGCTGCTGCCCTCCTGTGGCTCCTACCTCAGTCTCCGGCCCTGTGCAAGGAAGAGATGGATCCGGATTAGTGTTTCCAGAACAGTGTGCGCTGGCTTCTCCACTGGCTGGCGCTGTCCATGCGTGCGGCCCCTGGAGGCACCCGCAGTGCAGGGTGCTGGCTGCGTTCTGCTTCACTGGTTGTCATTCTCCTTAGCACTTTCCTGCACCCCACCCCCACAAGGTGCCCTGCTGCCCAGCACCTGCACATCGCATGAGGTTGCAGGTGGTGCTGGGAGGAGCCATACACAGCTGGAGCAGGCGGCCGTGGCCTGGCCAGTCTCTGCTGGGTCCACAGGGTCAAGGAAATGCGCAGCTGGGAGCTGTGGGCTTGGTGGGATTGGTGGGCTCCGTGGGCTCTGTGGGTCAGCAGCTGCTCCCTGTAGGACAAGGAGTGGCCACTGGGTGCCCGAGCGTGGCCTTTTCTTGCTCGTGTTTTCCCTGGCAATGGAATTCAGGTCCACACGCATGCTGCGCCTGCCAGGCTCTGCCCTTGGGCCCCAGGTGTGGTGTTCCCGAGGTGTCCAGGCAGCTGGCTCTGTCTCTACAGAGAGTGAGGGGCTCTGCCCTGGGACTGGCCTCGGCACTGTGGTCCTTTCTGCCTGGTCACAGGCACCCTGGCTGTGGCGATGGGGACAGCAACTGCCCCAGGCCTGCTTGGTGCCCGGTGTGTCACATGTCCTTGCTGGTGCCCATAGCCACCCTGCTGCCCTGGTCCCAGCTACACCTCAGGTCCAGGCCTGGAGCAGGTTCCAGGTGCCTGGCTGCACCTGCCTGGAGTGCTGATGTCTCTCTGGCTGCCTGCAGCCGGGGAGCAGGCACAGCTGCAGGCAGCCTTGCACACAGAGAACGTGCCCTGTGCTCCGGGCACTGGAGGGGCGGGCAGAGCCACTGTGCCTTCGGCAGGGACCCAGGGCCTCCCTGCTTTATGACAGCGATGGTGCAGCGCCTCCACACACACGGCTGCTGGCGTTGGGCCCTTGTACATGCAGTTCTGATTTTCCCGTTTGGGGCTCTTCGGTGTGCTGCCGAGTGTTTGGTTCTGCAGTGGGCGCTGGCCTTTGGGTGCGTGTCTGCTTCTACTTTGCTCCCGTGGACAGCAGGTGACGGGCTTTTGCCATCTGCAGGAATCTGACCTTTTGGCTTCACCTGCTTGCTAAGCATCTCCAGCATCTTCGCTGGGACCCCATCTGGGTCTCAGCATCTCACTGTGTTTCTCACCAGGATGTGGGGAGCGAGGCTGGAGAGAGGCAGAGGTGGAGGCAGGAGGGGACACTGTTGGTTACTACCCAGAGCTGGGGTTGCAGAGTTTTAGGAGACATTAAACTTGAGGCGACCCTTGCCCTATGCAGGGGTGTCCCTTTCATGTTCTACTTGGTAGCTCCTGCGACCAGGCCCTCTCTCCCTGGGAGGCTGCCCATCTCATCATAGCTCTGGCGGTTCCCCTTTGTTCGTTTTGCTCTTCCTTCTCTGTACTGAGATCACCCGCCCCTCTGAGCTCCCAGAGCTGTCTGAGTCTAAAACCTGCGCTACTTGGGAAGTGAGAAGGTCTCCATCCTGGCCGATTTCAGCCTGATGCAACCTGCCCAGGGAAACTCCCCATGAAAGGCTCTTTCTGTCTGGGGACCCGAAGGAAGTAGGCTCTGTGGCTCTTTGGGGGGCCTCCCAAATTCTCTCTTGTCTCTCTGCCAGTCCCCTCCTGTCTGCACCCTGTGAGAGCTATTTCTGGAAGACTTTTCCTCTCAGTTGCTGCCAGTGCCTTATTGTTACCCTCCCCAGATCATATCTGGTTCAGGAATGGATGCATCTTAGCCCTTGGAGAACATGTGATCCAAACGAAATAACATCCTGGCCAATCAGAACGTAACGTCCCTGTTGATCAATGCCAAGATAACCTGCCCTGGCCAATCAGAACATAGCCTCTCTGCTAACCAATGAGAATGTAGCACATCCTACCCAATCAGAACACAGCATCTTCCATAGTCACAGTTTGGACACTGGGGTACACCTGACCTATCAGATCTAATCCTGGGGCCTTTGCGTGGGAAAGCTTAGAGTCTCCTGCTTCTTCCCTCTAGCCAACCAACTTGCTTTTTTACTTAGACCGTTTTGAGTTAGTTTTGTGTGATTTGTAGCCGAGGAGCATCTGGCTGGAGACACTTTGTGCTTCTGGATACAAGTTTTAGCATAATTTTGGGCCTGTACATTGTCTCTCTGCAGCTGAGATACAAGACCTTAAATAAAGCCCTACTTACTGCATGAGTTTTATTCCTGGAAGCAAACCTTGGAGGTGGCAACCAGGAAAGAATAGAAGTGGCAGGCTGTCATGGTCACCCTCAGGCATGTCACCCCAGGTACTGCCTGGGAGGGGGCCTGCAGGCAGTGGTGCCTGTGGCTGGAAGCTGAAACCACGAGCCTGCAATCCTGGGTCTCTGGATCTTGTCCTTCTCCATGGGAGAGGGAAGCTGGTGGGGGGACATGGCTGAGAAAGCAGAACCTGGAGCGCCTGGAAGTAGCATGCTTCTGGGAGTGGGCGGGGTCGGCCAAATTGGGCTTCCTGAAGTGACCAAGAGCTCAAAGCCATGTACCTCAGAGGAGAAGCAGGTATGTAGTCTCGCGTGGATGTGTGAGTTGGTGCTGTCCTGGGGGGAGGTTACCAGGGGCATCAGAGACCGCGTTGCCGTTGGTCTTTTACTGCACTGTTACTTTCATCTGGATTTATACAGTGCTTGATAGGGTTTCTATCACTAGGTGCATAGAAAGCCGTTGGAGCATGCCCATGGTGCTGCATCCCAGTGCAGCCTGTGGAAGGCCAGCCAGCCCCCTGAAGGTGGAAACCCAGCTCCACCAGCCACTCAGCCAGGTGCTGGCATCCATTTCAGGCTGAGACTTTTCTGTGGTAGACAGATGGCACCTGCCTGCCTGGGAAGGGGCTGGCAGGGCGTGGGGAGCCATTCGCGTTGGGCCTCAGCTTCCCAGCTCCCTCTGCTGTGCCTGGGTCTTCTCTGCAGGGGCCACCTCCTGTCTGTCTTCTACCGAGAGCCCAGCCTTCAGCCTGTCCCTTGCCGCCCTCTGGCCCATCCCCAGGGGAGACCACTGTTTTAGGGTAAGATCTTACTGAGTGTGAGCTAGGTGGGAGCTGAGCCATGAGCCTTCTCTGGTCTTGGTTTTCTATTGGTGACACAGGGGCCAGTGATGATACTTGTACTGTTTGCAGCCCCATGCAATAAGGTCAGAAAGGGTCCCCGTGGACAGGTGACAGGCAGGAAGTTTGAATGGGCTTTGGCCCTCCTGTGACTGTTTGGCCACTTGGCGGGTCAGAGGGTCATAGGGTTGATGGGAACCCAGCTGCCTCCCGTCCAGGGGTTTCAGATGCATCAGAGTTGGTCGTGCAGCCCGAGGCCTTAGCTCTGGGGACCCCCGGCAGGGTTTCTGTGAAACCTGTTGGTGAACAGTAGATTAGATCTTAGGGATGTGGCTGCATTGGCTGGAGATGGGGTCCTGTCCACACATCACCTGCCAGGTGTCTCAGGAGGTTACTTTGCTTTGTGGTCACCAGGATGGGGGAGATGACATCGTAGTTTCCATATCACCCAGAGTGGCTTTTACCTGAGGGAGGAAGGCTGTATCAGAATGGCCATGCTGTGGTGTTGGCCCTGGGCTGTGGGCACTGTGAAGTGCCTGGGAAACTTTAAGCAGCAGAAGGGACTGAACTAGGCGGGGGCTCAGTAAGAGCCTTTGGGGTCCCCTGGTCTGAACCAGGAAGGGGAGACAGGTGTTCCTGATCCCCAAGTTGCTCTTAGTAAAAGGACCCTGAGTTCTCCCCACAGCCCGCCAGGTGCTCAGTGACATGAGCCCTCAGCTCCACCTGGAGACAGTGGTGCCCATTCTGCAAGGGAGGTTCCTTGGGCTGGTTCCCAGGAGGGAGAGCGAGGCTGGCGTTGGGGAGCAGGATGATGACTCGTGAAGTCCCCAGCTGAGCAGAGGAGGCTGGGCCTTTGCCACTGGACCCTGGTCATCCTCAGAGTGGCCAGGACCAGGGACATGGCAGCTGGGTTTGGTGGGGACAGCTGACCTTCATCAGGGGGACAGGAGCACCCTGAGATCTCTCAGTGCAGCACAAGGGCCGGGCCTGGCCCCAGGAGCTGTGGGAGGGGCTCCTTTATCCACAGTTGTCTGTGCTGCTTAAAGACAACGGCTGGCGCTTGGGTTTGGGCAGAAGGCTGCCTTGTGGTGCGATGGTGGGCCCTGGACTTCGCCCCTGTGGTCCCAGGCTGCAGGGCCCTGCCAACCTCCCTGCATCCCCTGCAGGGTGGGATCACGCAGTGCCACTGTGCCCCCACCGCCACGTCCTCTGTCTAAATACAGGGGCACCTAGTGTCCCCGTTTGCATGTGCCGAGATGCCCCGTCTGTTCCTGGCTCCCCTGGGCCCCAGGAACAACAGGGTGGGGTGGTGCATGGACTTTGCATGTCCCGCCATGTTCCTGCCCAAGGCTGCCGAGAAGGTGGGGGTGGTTGCCCTGTCCTCACCTCCTGGAAACCTTGTTTCCATTGGGGCCTGCAGAAAGCCAGTGACCCAGGGTGACTTAATGGGGTCCACTTGTCTTCAGCACCAGGGTCTCCTCATTTGATGCTGCGGTGACATTTGACAAGGAGTGAACAGAGGATGTTATTTCTGGCTGTTTGAGCTCAGTGCTAAGTGCGGGGAGGGTGCTGGCACCCACATTCATTTCTTCACTTCCAAACCACCCACGTGCACATCCTCTGTGGGGCACAGGTGTCTCCTAGGATGGCTGTATAGTCACAGGAGGGGCTGGCACAGAGAGGGCTCATTTGGCTTGAAAAGTGAGGTGAGTCTGAAACTCTTGAGGAGTTCCTTTGATTGGGACTCCATGAAGCTAGTTTTTAAAATTCAAGAGTACAAACTGGAAAAAAGACTTAAGAGGAAAATGCTATTATTATTCTTATTATTATTGTCTTGAGATCATTTTGGCCAAGGATGGGGCTCTAGGTCCCTGGCAGAGAGCAGGTATTTCTGGCTTAAAGCAGGGCTGCAAACAAACACCAGGGGCTCGGACAGATCGGACAGTGGCCTCGAGGAGGGGGCGGGCTGGGTGTGAGGACCTTACTGTCACCCACTTTCGATTCCATTCAGAGGCTCTGAGTATGGAGCAAACATTTCTTCTGGTCCAATTGCAATGAATCAATGATTCCCAGACTCGGGCTGCCGGGGTGATGGAGGATCGAGGGGACTTGATATCTGAGGACTGTGTGGCTCTGAAGACAGCGACAGGGACCGTCCAGCACTTGCCTTCCTCCTCTACTTGGGATCCAGACCCTGTGTTGCCAGAGCTGAATTTCCCAGCAGGTCCCATGCATGAGGATTTTCATGAGGAATCTCCCAAGTTTTAGTATCAGCAACTAATTATAGTTTAAAAAATAAGGCTGGACTGGGTGTGGTGGAGCACACTTATAATCCCGATGCTCAGGGGGCTGAGGGATAGAGGATCACTGTAAGTTTGTCTCTAGCCCCTCTTGGGGTGGCATGGGCCATCATGGCATGGGGAGGGAGTGTTTCCTCCGGTCTTTCTCCCTTTTCTTGTAAAGCCACCAGGAGTCAACCACAGGGCTCCACCAGATGACCTTGTCTAACTATTATCACATCCTCAGTGCCCCGCATGGGGGCACACTCACTCTGCCAGCCCAGAAGTACCTCCCACTGGGGATAACGCTCCCATGCAGGAACCTGGGGGACACACAAGCCACAGCCACGCCAGAGCGATGGTCACAGCACCACAGACCGGTGGCAGCAGGCCCGCGCATCTGTGTGCCGAGCCCGCCCTCAAGTCTTCTAGAATTTGGAGCTGGAAGGTGTTTAGGATGTGGCACCCTCAGCCTGACTGAGAAGAGTTACGGTGCAGCCTTCTGTGTGGCGCTGTCCTTCCCCTGGGGTGCTACTCTGGCTGCTGGGCCTACTACCCAGCAAGGTGGAGTCCATCGCTTCCTGGCCAGAGTTGTAGAGAGACTGGGAGAGCCTTGGGTTGGAAATGGCTCCTGTGCAGAGTGTGGCTCCTCTCAGCTTCTTCCTGTGGACCTGTTGGTCTTGCACTCCCTGTTTGACTCTCAGGAAGGATCCAATTGGCTGGCCTGGAGGGGAGTGCCCAGCCCTGGACCAATCAGTGATGGCAAGGGCGAGCAGTGAGGTCATGCAAAAAAGGCTTTGAAACCACGAGTGTCAGCACCATGGGCAGGACTGTTTTTGCTGTATAATAATACAACCCAATTAGAGTCCTGCGGTGTCATGACTGCCCACTGAAGTTTGTGTCAGGATGGCAGTGTGCACTCAGATTTTAAGCTGTCATTCTGCAGACCCACACAGACCATGCGGTGCTCTTTCTCTATCACTGAGGACTGGTCATCCATCCAACCATCTATGCATCCATGCATCTATCCACTTAAACTGCCTGCCCACCCACCCATCCATCTATCCATCCATCCTTCATCCCATCCATCCATCCAATCCAGTCCAGTCCAATCCAATCCAATCCATCCATCCACCTATCCATCCATCTATCCATCCATCCATCCATCCATCCATCCATCCATCCATCCATCCATCATCCATCCATCCATCCATCCATCCATCCATCCATCCATCCATCCATGTATCCACCCATCATCCCATCCATCCATCCATCCATGTATCCACCCATCATCCCATCCATCCATCCATGCATCCATGCATCCATGCATCCATGCATCCATCCATCCATCCATCCATCCATCCATCCATCCATCCATCCATCCGTCCATGCATCCATCCATCATCCCATCCACCCACACATCCTTGCATGCATGCATCCATCCACCCACTCAGTCCATGCATGCATCCAGTCACCCACCCACCTAACTATAATCTCCCCAAGGATTTGTCTTTGGCTCCCGACTGGCTGGGCTCCTGGGCTGGGATCCCAAGTCCTCCCCTACCCAAGGTGTTCCCGTAAGGAGAGCTTGAAATTTTCTCAAAATATGATGTCTGATCTCATGCTGGCAACATGGGACAGTATAGCAAATGAGGACGTCCCTATTGGGTAGAAAGAAGAGACTTCTGCGCTCTGTGTCTGGAGCCCTTGGAGCACGGGTGGCTCCAGGGTGAGGTTTGAACTGATTGGGGGGAGTCTGTCTGTCATCGTCATGGCACTTGGCCAAGGAAATGACCCCATCCTGGGCAGAACTAAGTGCTGTCACCTGGTTGCTTCCGTGTAGTTACAAGAAGCCTCCATGGCCTCATGCTTGGCGAGAGAGATGGCGGTGGAGGTTTGGGGGCAATGAGGGTGTGGAAGGCCTGGCTTACGCCCTTAGTGGGGACCGGGTGGCCACTTGTGTCTGCCCCTTGTGCCGACAGGGTATCAGCAACAGCACTCCTCACTCTGCAGAGAGCTGAGCACACCGTGCCCTCCCTCCCTCAGCTTCCCTTCTACTTCCTGAGAGCGAGCTGTCATTTCACATTCCAGGGACAGAAAAGAGAGATCGGGAATGTGCTCAAGCCCACCTGGCTAAGAAGTGCTGGCCCTGGGTCTGAGCCCGGCCTGCCTTTGCATCTCATCTGGCCTGGTCTTGGCTTCCGTGGCGCTGTGCTCACATGAGGAGCCTGAGATAAAGCGGCCAGGAAGGGAGGGCGGGAAGAGCGCTTTAGTCACTTCTTCCTCCTGGCAGAGTACTTGACACGGGTGACGTAAGGCAGGGGATGACTGTGGTTCGGGTTTTGAGTCCATGGCTGTGGGTTCCAAGGTGGAAGTGGCATTGGCGCAGGGGCTGGCAGAGGGGATCTGCTCGCCCCACGGTGGCCAGGAAGCAGACAGCAGGGAGGATCTAGGGGACAGGACGTGGGGTTCTAGGTACGACCTCCAGCCAGGTAGCTGGCCTGTGACCTCGCCCCAGATGAGCAGGCGCCCTGAGACCCAGTCACCTTCGCACATGGAGTGCCAGGAGCAAGAATTCAGGAAGGGCCAAGAAGAAGGGCAGTGCCCAGTGCAGGTGAGGAGCTGCAGAGAACCGGGACTCAGGAGAGAGAGCCGGCTGTGCCCCTCTGCCAGCCGGGTAAGCCTGCCTCATTGGAGGTGGCAGGGACGGGGTGCTCGGGGTTTGATTCTGAGTTTGCTACTGGGCACCTCCTTACCCATCCTTGTCTGAGGACCTGGCAGAGGTCCTCTGTCATCCTTTGTCCCCCCAGGACACTCGATGGGAGCTGGAGCAGCCCTCCTGCCCAAGTGCTCTCTGTCCTGCGGGCTCCAGTGCAGGTCTGTGCTCTGTTTCCACAGGGATGCCCTGGGCTGGGCAGAGGCTTGGGTGGGTGCCGCCATGGTTGTTGGTGGGGCTGGCAGGATTCTGTGTGACTCACCCCCACCCGTGCCACCCACGGCGCACAGCTCAGATCTAAGGAGAGGCCTGGGGGTGGGCAGGGGAGGCGGCTTACAGAGCGAATCCTTCTGTGTGATGTGCGTGCGCGCACGCGTGCCTGTACATGCGTGGGTTGTCAAGCCACAGTTGCCCACGGGGGCGGGTGGCTGTGCTGTGTGCTTTAGGCAATTATCAGTTCTCTCTGGTTCTGTTCAAGGTGACTGTCAGAAATCCACAGAAGGTGCTGCTAACGAAACGGAAAGATGTGTGCTTCCTCCGGCATACTGATGCCTTTCCCTTCTCTCTCTTCACACTTGCTCCCTTGGGTCTTCTCTGGTTCAGCCCAGAGTCACTGCTGTCCACTTGGGTGTCGCTGCCAGCCTGGTGCTTGGAGGGGTGCCTCTTCCTGGTCCCCCTTCCCTTCTGAGTGCCACTTATTTATGCGTCTGTCTCCACAGCTGGTTTGGCTCGAGAAGTTTTTGGTTTTTGAGACAAGATCTCGCCGTGTAGGTGAGGCTGGGTTTGAACTCGGTTTATGTAGCTCAGGCTGGCCCCTAATCTGCTGGGCTCCCCCTGTCTCAGCTCCAGAGTGCTGGGATTACAGCTGTGCACCACCACACCCTACTCAAGAAGGTCTTGAGCACGGATATGTATGCGGGGAAAATCATACCTTTCACCAGGTGAACTTGGAGCGGCGGTTTTGGAAGGGCTTGTTCCTGTGGAGGTTGTCACTGCGGTGGATCGGAGGTCTGGCCAAACGAGTATCTAATGTGGAGAAACAGTCATTACGTTTCGTCTCCCTGCACCTTCACCAGACCCCGCAGCTGGCTGCATGATGGTTAAGTTCCGTGGGAGGCAGTCGGGGGCAGCAGCAGGAGCCCACGGGTCCTCCTCCTGGGAGCTGCGCTGCAAAACAGGCGTGGGGCTCACAGCCGAGTCTCCTAAGGGTGCCATGCGTCAGCTCTCAGGACTGCTGATTCTTAACAGAGCGGGTGCCATGAAGGGAATGCAGATCCCCAGGCTGGTGGGGCGTGCTGTCAAACGTTTGGTGTTCTTCTTTTTTTGCATGTATTTGGTACAGGTTTCACTGCGTGGCCCAGACTTGTAGTGATCCTCTCGTTTTCTGCCTCCCCAGTGCTGGGGTGACAGGCATGAGCCCCCACGTCTGCTCCCAGGGTCTGACTCAGTATGCCTGCAGGTGCAGCCAGCATGGCGTGCGGTGCCGGGGATCGAGCCTCGGACCCTGAGCTTGCCAAAGCAGGCACTTAGTCTGCTGAGCTATCTCATCAGCTCCCTGTCTGAGTTTTGTTGGTGGCTGTGTTAGCAGGAGTTACGACCTGGAGCAGAGGCTAGCAAATCTGACCCCCATCTTGTGTCAATAAAGTTTTATTAGAACACAGCTGCATCCATTCATTTACGTATCCTGCTGTTGCCTTTGTTTTTTTTTTTGTCTTTCACTATGCAGTTCAGGCTGGCCTTCAGCTCACTTTGTAGCTCAGGCTGGTCTTGAACTCACAACAATCCTCCTGCCTCAGCCTCCTGAGTGCTGGGATTACAGGCATGTGCCACCACGCCTGGCTAAACACATTGTTCTTTTTTTTTTTTTTTTCTTTGCTGAACTGGGGATTTTGAACTCAGGCCCTGTGCTTGCCAGGGAAGTGCTTATTCCACTGAGCCATTTCCCCAGCCTGCTGTTGCCTTTGGAGACAGGCAGAGATGAATAGGTTGGAATCTGTGAGGCTCTTCATGGAAGACTCCTGAGCAGCCAGAAGGCTTTGAGGCAGAAGTCTGTGACCTTTGTCCTGTCCTTGGGCCTGGGATTGTCGCTGAAAACCTGGTCACAGAACAGTGATGTCCCATGATTCACTTGTGCGTTTCCTACAGGGTCTTCCTGTGTCTGTCAGGCCATGAAGGGGGTCAGTAATCAGCCATGTGGCTTCCTTGTGTTTTCAATCTCTGTGTCTGAGGGCTTCTGTGTCTCTGGGTCTGGCTTCCACCCAGGGGCAGGGACTTTGGACTTCAGGCTTCTGGAACAAAGAGCAAATGTGTGTGTTTTAAGTCACCAAATTTGTCATAGCAGCTGTAGGACACGAATACCGTGGTTTCAAACTGTGTGGGTTTCTGCCTCCATTTCTCTCTTTAGTCATCCAGGATGGATTTGTGGGGCATGCTTGAGGGTGGGCTCCTGGGGGCACCATGTATGGCGCAAGCCAAGCGCCCGCCCCGTGGTCCCCGTGCCAGCACTTGGTGGGCTCTCATGGGGTGCTGTGGTCGGTGGCCCAGGTCCCGTGGCTGCATAAGAAGCAGTGCCTTCCAACACCCATGTACCATGGGTGGGATTCTGGGGGCCTCTGGATTTGCATAGGGCATCAGCTGGAGGCTCTGTAGCAGGGCTGTTGGGGGTGGGAGTCTGAGATAATGAGGGGCCTCTGGAGGGAGGGGCAATAGCTAGGACTTGGGGCTGCTTTAGAATGGAAGGCCCTGACAGAAAGGGGGCTTGACTGGATGGGGAGGGGAGAGGGAAGGAGCCAGATTTACAGGGGACCAGAAGGGGAGACATAGGGCAGTGTCCCTCCCAGTTAGGGGACAGCATAGGCCGGTTGGTTGTCACAGACACCCAGTGGGTATGACAAGGACCACAGTGATGGGGTAATGGTGTCCCAGTAAGAAGGGGGACCAAAGACAGGGTCCTGGGCCGGGTGACAGTCAAACTCAGCCTCCAGCTGTTGGTCACCTCCCATCACTTGGCCCAGCTGTGACACTTCCCTACGGGATGGTTTGTCCTCCCACTGCGTACGAGTTCTGAGGTCATGCTGTTCTTGCCCATCTTGGGAGCCTGCATTCTTAGCGCTTGATGGAGAGCCCTGACACGACAGAGAAAAGTCTGTTGAATGCATGGTAAACTGTTTTTGTGATCCCGGGGGTCCGACTTGGGCCTTCACACTGAGCTACATCTGCAGCCCTTTTTCATTTCTTTTTGTGTTTGACTTCAAGACAGGGCCTTGCTAAGTTGTGCTGCTGCCCGGGGTGTGGTCCTCCTCCCCAGCCTCCCTCGGGCTGGAATTAGAGTCCTGTCATGGCCCCACACTCGGCTGAATGCTCTGCTTCCGAAAGCCTTCTATTTGCTTGCTAGTCCTGGGTCTGCCCGGCAGATGGATTCTCCCAGATTTGGATGTCTGTGGCCGGCTGCAGTAATTGTGGTCAGATTAAGTCATTAGAGTATGGTGCAAGAATGTGGTCAGCCTTCCGACAGCGGCCGTCTGTCAGCAGGTCAAGGCGGCACCCAGAGAGGCTGCTGCTCAGATGGTCCGCCAGCCTTCTACGTGAAATTCTCTTTCCTTGTTTTGAAAAATGCTCTGGGAATCTGGAGAGATCTGAGCCTGCAGAACCTTCGCAAACGGCTTCTGTAATTAATCTCTTGGGGCTTATGGGGATGACGACCTGCCAGTTACTCGTGCACAAAATAAGGATAAATGTGTCAGATGATGGGTTGGAGAGGGGACTAGTCCTTCCTGTGGACAGGTGAGGTGGCCTGGGAGGACAGTTCTGTGCTTAGGGTCTCGTTCCTTTCTTCCCCACTCCCAAGGGCTGAGTTTCTCAGTCAGGGCTGGAGGACAGGAGTGTCATGTCCGGCTGCCGGTCCTTGGGCTGGGAGTCTTCTGCTCGGCCTGAAGCTGGGGCTCTGTTTTGGCCACCACTGAAGTGACACGTGGCAACCAAATAATCCCATGGACAGGGGCCAAGGCGTGGACACTGTGGACATCCTGTACCCCAGGGACGCTGTGTGTGGACAGAGATGTGGCTGTCTTGTCCGTGTCCGGGATGTATTTTCCTTGGTCACTTTGACACCGTTCTCTGTGGCCTGGGTTTCTGGGTGATGGAGCTCCTGCTGGCCTTGGGGCTTCGGCAGCGCAAGTCACCCCCAAGCGCTTCCCAGTGTCTGCTGACCTGCCGTGTCCAGCCAGCCCTCACCGCGTCATTTTACCTTCACCTTGGCCCCTTGGTCCCAGGCTTACTGCCAAGTCTGGGCTCACAGGTTCCTTCTGCCTGGCCGAGCTCATTGTGCTTCCTTTTATTTATTTTTTTAAAATTTAATTTAATTTAATTTTATTGAAGAACAAATAGCACTGAGACAGTTTCAAATCAAATTAGCAGGACAGATTCAATAATTAATAAATTGCATATTGTTTTTGTAGTTTTTTTTTGTCGTACAAGGTGCATATATGATATTCTACTTACTCCCAAAATCATTTCTGGAGGCAAGTATTAGTATAATTCCAAAACCAGGGAAAGACACAACCAAAAAAAGAGAACTACAGGCCAATCTCCCTCATGAACATTGATGTGCTTCCTTTTAGCTTGTGTTGAGACAAAAACACAGATGTGAAGCCCCGCCTCCAGAACTCCAATGCCCTCATTCCAGAGCCACTGGGCTCCTCGGCTCAAGAAACAAAAGTATGTGGCTGTCCCTGGCCTGGCTCATCTCTCTGCAAGACTCCCACTTCCGGCCCTCTGTCTCCCCAGGAACAGGTTCCCCAGGCAGATGATTCAGGGCAAGGACGGAGCCTGCCCTAGCCCTGCGACTGTTGCTGCTGGCCATTTGTTTTTTCTTGCCAAATGTTATCAGGGAGCATACAGAAGTGACCTGCTTAGATCCTCCTTTCCTGACTTCTGGAAAATTTAAAGCGAGCCTCCCCCGAGCCATGGGTTGCTTTTCAGGAGCTCCAAACACGTTCCTCCGGCTTCTTGTTTCTGTCTGGGTGCCTCGGGTGAGACTGCATGCCCCTCTGGCTCTGTCATTATCTGAGTTCAAGACCCAGTGGCACTCTGGGAAGCTGAGGTGGGAGGATCACAGTTCAAACCCAGCCTGGGCAACCCAGCCACCTGGCAAAAGCCTATCTCAAAATAAAAAATAAAAAAGGTCTGTGGCTCCAGATCCATGCAGAGGCCCTGGGTTCAGTCTCTTGTACTGGAAAAGAAAAAAGAAAGAAAGAAAAAAAAGATTTGGTGGAACAAATTTTGCTGCTCGGCTGAAAGATGGAGAGAGAAATACCGAGGAGGAGCACTCACGTACATGTGCCACGATCCTGGATCCTAGCCTTTGAGCCAGGGCGCATTATTTGAATTTATTAATGCACAGGGTGCAGTGAGTCCGTAGGGAGCTCATTCTGTTATTGGCTCTGTGGCCACACAAGGTTTGATTGAGAGAGTGGCGTTCTGCGTCTGCAGGAGAGGTCTGGGGTATTTGGAATGTGCAGAGGCTGGATGGGGGATTTCTCCAGCCCAAGAAAGGCCAGGGAGGGGGCTGCGTGTCCCTGGACCCTGGCGTTTGGTCCTATATCCACACTTTATTTTTCCCGAGCAAAAGATTTGCAGTGATGCCCTTTAGACATCTACCTGGCCGTCAGGTAGATTTTGTTTTGCTGAAGGAATGCCTGAAAAGAAATAGTCTGA
This sequence comes from Ctenomys sociabilis, assembly GCA_004027165.1. Taxonomy (NCBI): domain Eukaryota; kingdom Metazoa; phylum Chordata; class Mammalia; order Rodentia; family Ctenomyidae; genus Ctenomys; species Ctenomys sociabilis. The sequence continues at coordinate 40,707 of PVKA01014327.1, forward strand.
TGTAAAAGATCCAGACCATTACTTATCTGCAATTTTGGTCTTTTCGAGCCTCACTATGTGGCTCAGTCTGGCCTTGAACTCACTTTGTAGCCCAGGCTGGCCTTGAATTTGCAGGGATCCTCCTGTCTCAGCCTCCTGAGTGCTGGGCTACAGGTGTGCGCCACTTTGCCTGGCTTGGTCTGTCCCGAAGTGGAGGTGCCTCAGGCAAAGTGGGCTTCATCCACTGGGCTGCTGTGCCCACCTTGGGTGAGGCTTGGAGTTGCCACTTTGCCAAAGCTGCCTGCTTGATCTGTTGGCTGCCCTGTGCTGCCCGCCGTTGCTGGTCACCCTTGAGCTGCAGTGTTATTGGAGACAGATGACTCCCTTTCTGTTCCCCAGTCACCAGGCATTTCCAGCAGGCTGAGTGCCCGGAGGCATAACTGCTGGAGAGACGCTCACCTTGTGCCAGCCCCCTGCATCTCTGTCCAGCCCCTGCAGCATTTGACTCTCTCACCGGAGTCAGGGAGGGGTGCTTCACTTGGCAGCAGGTGTCTCTTGGGGAGCGAGTGCTGTGCCTTGCTTAGTGGACCAGACCTGGTGCTCCCATATGCAATGAGCGGCCTCCTGGGCCCCTTAAGTGGAGGAGATTGGAGTCTGTTTCCTTCCTAATGAATGAATTGAGCAGCTCACAGCAGGGGAGGCTTTTACCCCACACTTTCCTACTAGGAAGCCTCCTCTCTCAGCCCCTCCCAGCACAGCAGAGTCTGCTCCCCAGTGTTATCCTGCACTCTGGGCCGCGGGACTCCGATGTCCCCAGCGTGAGGTCACCCGTCCCGATGTCCCCAGCGTGAGGTCACCCGTCCCATGGCACGCGTCTGCTTCTTCCCACTGCTTGAGAGTCATCAATATGCACGGTGAGAGTGCTCATCCCACGGGAGGCATAAAATACAAAGCAGGCACCCAGCTGCCCAGGCCAGCGCTGTCCCTAGAGGGCAGCACTGTGGTGGCGTCTTTGGGCAGGTGTTTCCTATTGGCAGGGCTGGGGGTGGGTTAAGGTTAGGCACTTTGTAAACCACAGTGTAAAAAGAAATGCTAGCAGGTTTTCTACTTAAGATTTTTTTCCCTATGTGTTTGGTACTTGGAGTTTATTTTGGTGTTTGGGGGAACCAGGATCCCTTTTCCAAACCCCTTAGCTAGGTGAGTTATTGACAAGTTATTGACAAAGGAGATGTCACGTGGCACTTTGCACTGGCTGCTGCACTTTGGATCTGAAATGTCCCCCCAAAGCCAACAGCTTCGTGCCATTGGAAAGTGGTGGAACCTTTAGAACATGGAACCTTAAGCGGGAAGTCTTTAGGTCATTGGGGACATGCTTTGGAAAGGGACCAGGGGCCCCAGCCACTTCCTGTTTCTCTCCCTTGCTTCCTGGCCGGGAGGTGAGTGGATTTTCTTGCCACAAGCTTTCATCCTGATGTGTACAAGGGCCAACTCACCATGAAGTGGAACCTCCAAAACACTCAGCTATGCTGAACCTTTCTTCTTCATAAATTAACTGTCTCCAGAATTTGTTACAGTGATGGGAAGCTCACAGTGATGGGCTGCTGGCAGGGCCCACCGGGCCATGCACGCGACACTCTACTACTGCAGGGAGGGGCCTGTGTCTCAGCCTCAGGCCACACCCAGGCAACGTGTTGGAAACAGATGCTGGAAAATGTCCTGGTTTACAAAGCAGCATGAGTCTTCTCAATCCCAGGAAACGGGACAGCAGCACAAACAAGGCAGAAGTTGCTTTTCATGTAACTGTCCCCATATGGGCATCTCTGAGGCCATCCTGGGACCCCTTTGCCCTGTTCCCACTTGGACTGGTGTCTGTGTGTCACGTTTGAGGCTGTGTATTCCAGGCCAGAAGGGATGTGAAACAGGAAGTGGGGAGAACGATGTTCCCTGTGTGTCTGTAGGGTGTGGCCTACAGGGCTCACGATGGCTGCAGAGGTGATGGGGAGAGACAAGCACAGGCCTTGCGCACAGTGCAAGCGCGGGGGCTTCTAGTACTACGAGGAGGAGGGGAAGACAGGAAGTTGGAAGTAGCTGCTTCCTGTGACATCATCTCAGCCTGGTTCTTCCTGCTGACATGTCGGGCACATGGCTACAGGGAGTATTTCTCCAACGAAGGAGAGCGACACTGCAGAAGGGACGATAAGAGGTGACCAGGCCTCTTCTTGTGGCTGGGAGCCAGGGAGTGGTGGGGACTCTGGCTTCTTTGGAGGTCTTCCTAAGTGGGAAGCTGGGGTAGCACTGACCAGGGCAGCACTGGTTGCTGTCTCTGGAGGACTGATTTGCACTGTTGCTCCAAGTTACAAATACGCTCACTGTCCAACCCAACGGCTTCACTTTGGAGACTTTACTGTCCAGAGAGCTTGTACATATGCATAATGACCATGTGTGATGTCATTTAGAGCGGCAACTGGTTGTGCCTCAGGAGGGGACTGGTTCAGAGCAGGCCTGGTTGCCTTTTATCCATCTGCCTGCAGTGTTGCTTCCCTTGGGTGGAGAAACACTTCCGTGGAATGGTATAGAGCCACCCATACGAGGCATGAGTGCTTAAATTAAAATAAAAGGAACTTATTAACAAGGACACACTGCCACAAGTGCCGCTCAGAGCACCAGGCATGATGAAAACATGGCAGTTCTGCGGTCGGGTGTTGTCATTCACTGAGTCCTCTTCTAGAAATATGACGCTGAGGCTGCAGCTTCCTTCGTCACCGGGTCTGGCACCATGCAACTTCTGGCTCTGCCCCCAAGCCACGATGCCCACGCAGGGGAAATGTTTTGAGTGGATTCAGGACATAGAGTGAGCCAGGACAGTGCAACTCGGGAAAGAGGGTTCCAGAGCAGCTGCAGGAGGTGGCAAGGGTGGCAGGGCGAGGGTGTCCGCAGCGAGGGGAGGCTTTCCCGCGGATTCAAGGCAGTATTTTTTGCTGTAATAAAGATTTAGGAGGTAACCGCTCGAGGTGCGTCGTCACAGCTCATGGCACCGCGTACATTGCGTATCTCTGTAAATTGGCCATAACTGTCTTCAGGGTGTTGCTAAGTGAAAAACCAAACAAGATGCAGAACAATGATATGTAAGCAACTATTTATGTCAAAAAGCAGAAAAAGAACATGGTGTGTATGTGTGCTTTCTAAAAATATGTAAAATATTCCTGGAAGGTTCCTAAGAAACCCTGGGCATGCCGTTTCTGTGGAGCTGAGTGGCTGCAAGGGAGAAAAAGTGGGACCTTGACTCTAGCCTCCTGCCTTGGGCTGAGACGTGGAAACATTTGGCCTATTCAAATATACATAAAGTTAGCAGAGAAAGATGGAGAAAGCTGAGTGCGGCTCAGAGAGGGTGAGGGCCTGGGCATCATGCAGCGGTAGGGAAATGAAGTCAGTGTCCTGTCTGCAGCCCAGGGCCGGGGATTTGTCTTGTTTCCCTGGCAATCCCCCCACGCTGCAGCTCTTGCTCTTTGAAGCTGTTTGGAAGAACCTCTCTCTACCTCATCAGCCGGCATGTTGGGGTACATTTCTCCAGCTGGTGTGACTGATATGGTTCTTGGACGTGCGCTGTGTCCCTCCCTGTGCTGTGGCTGGAGGAGGAGGGGAGGGCGGATCATACCCATGACCATGAAGACACCCGGGCAGGGCCTGGAGGCCGAGAGAAGCACTCTGCTAGGCCAGGGCTACCTGAGGTCCCTGCACCCACAGCTCACCGCGTGTGGCCAAACGGTCCGGGTTACAACCCACCAGGAGGTACAAGGTGACACATGATCGCTGGACACTGGACGCCCTGCCTCGGGAAGGAGGGGTCTGCACCGAGCTGGGCGGGGACCCCTGTGCCCTCCTCCTGCCGCCAGGGTGGAGAAAGCTGGGACACAGGAGAGGAGTTGATGGTCCCCGCAGGCTCCAAGCCGGAAGGAAGGAGACCCTACAGCTCCTGGGATCTAGAGGCGTCTAAGGACACCCTGGGCAGCACCTGCAACCCCCTCCTCACCCCAGGCGGTACAGCCAGGTTCCCTGGAGGAAGCACTAGGTCAGGGGGTGTCCTGGTCCCCAAGATCGTGCAGATGGGACGAGGTCACACCGCCAACCTGTGTCACTGAGATGGAGGTCCTTAAAGAATTTTTTTATGTGTGTTTCTATAGGGTCTCACTATGCAGCTCGGACTCGTAGTGATTGTCCTGTTTTCAGCCTCCCCGGTGCTGGGATTACAGGTGTGTGCCACCACACCTGGTCTTGGTGGCCAGCTCAGTATGCCTGGCTTGCCTAAGCAAGCGCTCAGTCCACTGAGCTATCTCGCCAGCCCAAGAATGGTGTTTGAAGCCTGCATAGGACTTCACGGGCAGGTGTGTTCTCTCTCGTCATGTGAGTTCTAGCAGTTAGGTTGGTGCTAAGTCTTCACTGCTGCAGGTCTATTGCAGTGACTTGTCCTGTGTTTCTGATTATTTCTTACAAATTCTTAGGGGAACACCTCGTAGGTTAAGGAGATGAGTGTCAGCACTGTGATTTGTGTTGCCAGACTCCTTTTTAGAAGGATTATCTGGTGACATTCCTGCCGGCAACACTGGAAGGCTTTCACCCCATGCCCTCTGCCATGCTATGGTGATTATTGTGCCTTGCAGGAAGTCAGCTTGAAGGTCACAACTGCCGTCTTGGATGCTGCTGCTGGGAGAGCAGGGCCGTGTCCCTTCTCTGGTGTCACTGTTCCTGGAAGGGTGTAAGACCGAGAAGGCCCTGTGCTGTGGTCACTGCCACCATCTCCCTTGCCCTTCGGTTAAGGCATCTCTGTGTGTCCTGCCTGTTGCATGCACCTCCAGGCTGGGGTTGTGGCAGCTTTCGAGGTATTCACAGCCGTCCACTGTCCCGAGCATTTCTGCTGAAAGCCCTTTGTGGCCGTGGCGTTTCCCACGTGGCCTCTTCTCTGGGATGTGACCCTTGCTTGTACTCACGGAGCTGTCTGCCAAGGGGCTGTGTCTCCTCCCCTGGGGGTTGGGTTTTCAGTGGCTTCCCGGAGCTCCTCACTCCCAGCCCAGGTCCCTGACATGTACATGGAGAAGCTATCTTGGACATGGAGTGTCTGTCCCCAGCTGTCCCCGGGCTCACCATCTGAGTCACCCCAGCGTTGGACCCTTCTCTGAGATCCCAAACCTCATGGGGCAGAGGCAGCCTCTCCCCAGCATCCCCACCTTGATGCCTGACCGCGGAACCAGAGGACACAGTGCTGCGATCACTCTCTGATGCCACTGAGACCCAGGAGTTTACACTGTATCACCATAGTAACTGTGACAAGGTCAGGGGCCTGCGATGGCTCAGAAGTCCTGAGCTAGGATTGCTCACCGAGGACAGCAATGTCTTTGATTGTTTAGTTCAGATGGAATTCACTGTGGGTGGGGCTGATGGCCTCTGACCTGACAAACTGACTCAGCTTAGGACAGGGGTGGCTGCTGCTCAGCTGTGGTGTCAGGAGGCGTGGAGGCTGCGGCGTGGCCCCTGTCCTTCTCTCTTTCCTGTGGCTGCGGGGCCTGGCACTGGGAGCTGATGGGGTTGCCGGGCCCCTTCCCCATGGCACTTTCCGTTAGCTGAGCTGCTTCCCCGGGGTGGCCAGAGCGTGCCAGGCCCCACTCCAGATGGCCCTGGGATGCTGGCATCACCTTCCTAGACTGAGGGGCAGTGTCCGCGATGGAGTCGGGGAGGACAGGGGTCACCATGTGGGCTGTGGGCGGTGGGGGCCCCTTGTGGTTCATTAGACTTCAGAGAAAGAAGAGAGTTTCATAACTGGCCCTCGTGACGGGGAGACATGGCCCGCACGGGCACCCCTGGGGTTTCCCACCACAGCTCCCCACTCAGCCTCACTGTAGCCCTGGCTGGTCTCGAGCTCTCAGTGCTCCTCCTGCCTCAGCCTCTCGAGTGCTGGAATGACAGGCATGCAGCAGCACACCTGGCTTTCCTTGTGATTTCTAGAAGTGCAGTATCTGTTTGCAAAGTGGACTCATCGCTTTCACTGAAGGATGCGTATTTTAAAAGCAGAGTGGCTATCAGAAGTGCAAAGCCCGGCTAACTTGCCTCACAGAGCCGTGAACCTTCCAAAGAGAAGCAGCGGTGACAGTGCCGCTCCCCTCATGCTGGCTGGCAGTGGGGCTTGCCAGGGACTTGCAGGCGGCCACGCTGACATCTTGAGGCTCCCAAGGGCGTCGGCCCAGTGCTGAGGCTCAGCAGCGACTCTGGCTTCTGCTCTTGAAGGACACCGGAGGACTGAGGAGGGGGTCGCTTTCTCAGAAGCCTGGGTTCCTGGCAGCCCTTTGGTTTCCGTATTCAGGGCAGGACCCGAGCTACAGCCAATGAAGGCTGATCTGGGGGAGCCCTGAATGCCGAGTCCAAGGGGTTGTATGCAGGCAAGATCTCCTTCAGCGCTTTCTGGGGTGCTTGGGGCCAGTGGCTTCTGCAGCAGCAGGGCCTGTTGGCGGGTAGGGTGTCCTTGCCCCCTACCAATGGGGTTCTCGCTCTGGTCCTATGCTGGGGAGAGCAGGTTAACTTCCGGCCAGGCCTGACTTTGGGCAGGTCCCAGGTGGCGCTCAGCTCTGAGGAGGCGTCCTGCGTGGCCTGAGCTCTCAGAATGGGAAGAATCAAAGCAAATCGAGCTGGCACCACGTCCAAGTGGCATGTGGTGCGGGCGTGTGCAGTCGGATATTTTTATTTATGATCGCTGATTCATGGTGGTCTCCATGGCGATGGGGCTGCTGGAGGTGGAGGGAAGACGCTCGTCCCCACAGGCTTGGCTGGCCCAGCGAGAGCGAGCAGCCTCCACGCACAAAGGGTTAGCTTCACATGGGGGCCCCGCCTGGCACCCTGTGATGGAGGTTGGCGCCTCTGCTTGGGAGTGCTTGGTGTCAGCGGGCTTCCCAGTGAGTGCCACTCTCGGTTCAGACACAGCTGGACTCGGAGGGCTGCCAGGGCAGCTGGGGCCACCAGGGCCATGGCGACCACTCTGGATGCTGCTCTCTGTCCCCATGCACTGGTGAAGCTGTCACCCTGGGACTGGGCATACACCGGCTGAGAGACATGCAGAGGGACCTTGCCCTAACGTGAATGTGCACCAGATGATCTGAATAAATGTCTCTAAGGGACGTAACCACACGAGTACCCAGGTTCTTACTCTTTAGTTTAAGAAAAAACAAAACACGTCATTTTTTTGTTTTTTAATGTGCAGTAAAAACTCCATTGCTCTGAGGGTTCTATGCTCTCCCATCATCTTGGTGACACCCTGGGCAGCGTCCACTCTCGCAGTAAGCCCCAGGCAATGACAGTGCTCTCTCTGCCTTGAGGCCCCTCCCTGGTCCCCTGCCCAGCCCTGTCCTCTGTCTCAGAAGGCTCCCGGCTCTTGAATGTGGTTTTCTCTGGTCCTGTGTGTGCCTGTGCACCCAAACCACATGTTGTTCTTCCCTGGTCCTTGCGACTTGCGCAGAAAAGAGATTGTCCTCTTGGGCTCTTGGTGTGGCTTCTTTGTCATCAGATGTGGGGTTTGGTCTGTCTGGGCCTATAGCTGCATCCTGCGCCCTAGCGGGCCGGCCCTGTGCATCTGTGTCACAGCCGGCACCTGGTTTGCTCTGACACTGTGGCTAAGATCCTCTGAGGTTCACTTGCACCACAGTTTTGTCCCCTGTCCCCAGCGTCCCCACAGTGCTGAAGATCGAATCCAGGGCCCTGTGTATGCTAGGCAGCGCTCTACCACCACCTGCACCCCAGCCCCATCTTTCATAGATAGGTTGATTTTTGATGTTTTTGGAGATAGGGTCTTGCTATGAAGTTCAGGCTGGTCTTAAACTCACATTGTAGCCCTGGCTGGTCTCTACCTTGCTGAGATCCTCCTGCCTCAGCCTCTCAAGTCCTGGGGTCAGAGGTGTGCACCACCATGCCTGACTCCATCTGTTTTAATTAGTTGGGAACTTGGGTGGGAAAGGCGAATGTCACTTAGCCTGTCCTAAAGACACTCCCACCCCAACAACGAGCAGTGACTGACTGCATGCTACAATGTGGATGGCACAAAGGGCCTCCAGTGTTACTGCTGCAGACCCATCCAGCTCAGAGGAGCCACGTGACCTCCCCTTCCCAGGGCTCTCCATCACTTGGCACAGACTCGGGGCTCAGAGTTCGTGGGTTTCTTTTTATTTAATATGCTTTGATTTGTGGGTATAAATCTTGCTTCTTTAGAAGGATTTTTCTTTCTGTTTTCCTTTCTGGCTGGCTCAGGCTGCCTTCAGGATGGCTGTGGTGTGGCTTGTGGAGCTGGGGTTTGAACTGCAGTCCCTTGCGCCTGACTGAGATTGCCCAAGTAGGCGCTTTAAACAACTGAGCTAACCCGCAAGCCCCCACGCTTGCTTCTTTAAATTGCAGTCTTCTTAGGCCTCCCTTGCTGCTTCATTTCCCTCAGGGATTAGTGTATTGTCTTGCCTAAATTCATTCTTCCAGGAAGCATGGGGGCAGCCCAGGAGGGCCCTGATTGCAACCGGAAAGTCAAAGATAAAGAAACCAAGCCCCGACTTTGCTCCCCACAGGGAGAGGAAGGAGATGAATGAGAGTGAGGTGCTGTTACTTTGACAGGAGGGCTATCATTGGGTTACTAAGGAATCTTTCTTTGCCTGAAAGTGTTGAGTGAAGTTTCCCAGATGAAAGGTAACTCTGAGGTGTGTTTTGTAGGATGAGTAGGAGTTGAACAGACATGCAGCATGTTCAGTGTTCCTAGTTTTGGGGATTCCTGTGGTTCTGTTATATTTTGACCTGCGCAGCTTTTCTCTAAAAGCATTCCGAATGTAAATGTCAGTGAACATTGACCAGTATCCTTTCCGTAACCAGAGGGCTTGCCTGGCAGTTACGGCCTTGGAAATGAGTTGCTAAATCTGTGCTGCCTGTGGCTCTTCTGCGTTTTTCCTTTCAAGGCACTGACTGCATCTGTTGGCTATTTGAACAATGGATAAAGAAAAACAGAGCAAGCCTCGCTCTTCTGGCTGTGCCTGCCCTGGGTCCTTTCCTGACCTCAGTGGGGTTGGGCAGCTCCGGCAGACGACAGCATTGGACAACTCCGAGGCATGGGGTCCAAGCAGCTCCTGCTGAGGCCCACGAGGCTGGAGGCCACCGTGTGCCCTGGCAGCCGTCTCTCCGGGCCGCAGGGGCAATGGGCCACAGACCTCGTTCTGGTGGATAAAGTGCTCGGGGGCATTTGTGTCACCCATGGACCCTTTGGGCCCTGAGTCACCTGTCAGCCCGGCAGGGCCCCCTCTGCCCTCGGTTGTGACCTGACCCTTGTTGATGTGTCTGTCGGTGAAATAAATAGAGGCGCCAGGGGTCCCCTGACGGCTGGCGTGTGATGCTGTCAGTGTGCTGGGGGTGCTGTGTCTGGCAAGGTGGCAGGCAGGGTGTGGTGCTGTCATGCTCAGGCTGGGTGCAGGGACCCAAAAATTCAACTGGACATCATTTTGGGTTCTTTCTTTGTGGCATGCTGCAAAACCAATAGACACTGAAACCAAAGGGGCATTTTGGAGCACTTCATGAGCTGAGCTCAGCGGCAGCACTCTCCTCAGAAAACTGACAGGAGTGCACACTGAGCCCAAGTGAGGCGCAGTTTTTAAAGGGAAAAACCACAAGAGTAGGGGGAAGAGGGGGGATTTTACAAAGCTTATTTTGAATTAGAGGGTTAGCTCTTTGTTCCCGTAGATGAGGTCACCTTTTGCAAACCCTGCAGGAATACGTCCTTATTTGGCTTAGGCGCTGTTTTTGTTCCGGTAGTCCAAAGGGCATCTGATGACAGTTTAACCCATTTCCAGGCGTTCTGTTTGTTCTCATAATCGGAAGGACAGTTCCACTCATTTTGCAGAATGTTGAGGAACGTTTCTTTATCTACTCTCAGAATGCTGAGAAACACTTTTTATTTGCAGAAACATTTTGCGGTTGGGCATGGGGTGGGAGTTTACAAAAGAGAGGACAAGACATCGCAAAATGGAGTTCACATAAAGGCCAGCTTGTAACATTTTCTTTTGTGTCGTTTTGAGACAGGGTCTCACTGTGCAGTTCAGGCTGGCCTTGAGCTCACAGTGATCCTCCTGCCCCAGCCTCCCCACTGCTGGGATTACAGGTGTGCACCATGCCGACCACTGGTTTCTGCTAAGGGGGCCTTTTGTTGAAGCATCGACGACTGCGTTACCTTTGGATTACAGGGGTCAGGGCTGCCTGGCTCTCAGGAGGCAGGGCCAGGCTGGGAGGGGCGGGGCCTGACTAGGAGGGGCGGGGCCTGACTAGGAGGGGCGGGGCCTGGCTGGGAGGGGCGGTCCTTGGGGGTGTGGCCCAGGCAGGGTCAGCTCCGGCTCCTTCCTCTCTCTGCTTCCCGTTCACCGTGCCCTGAGTAGCTCTTCTCCGTCAGGCTCCTCTGTCATGGTGCCCTGATTTGGAGCTTAGCACTGTGGAAAGGAAGTTCCACACACCGAGGAAAGGAAACCGTTCTTCCTCTAAGTTGCAGGTGTAAGGTGTTTTGTCCCAGTGGCATGGAAGGTGACTTAGGCAGGATCTTTGCAGACGTGAGTTAAGATGAGATCACTCAGGGCCCGCGTCTAAGAGGACTGACGTCCTTCTATGCAGCGGGGCAGACCCACACACTGGAGTCTGCCCAAGGGAAGGCAGAGGCTGGAGTCCACGTCCGCCCGCCAAGGACACAATGCCACGTGGAGGGTGCAGAAGGACACCAGGCAGGTCCTTCTGTAGAGTCTCGGGGGCAGGGCGGCCCTGCAAGCCGCCTGGACCTCTGGCCCCAGAACTAGAGGGAAGGCATTTCTGTAGTTGAGCCGCCTATCTGCAGTGCTTTGTTACGGCCACTCTGGAGAAAGTCAGACTAACAGCAGCTCTGTGTGGTGCCCAGCATGTGGGAGGCTGAGGCAGGAGGATCACTGTGATTTGGAGGTCGGCCAGAGCAACATGGCAAGACCCTGTCTCAAAACCCCAATCTTCCAAAAATCAACCTAATAATCGGCTTTTGAGACCAGAGATCTTACATAAAAGTCAGGATTTCTGAGATCTTTAGAAATCGAAGATCTATTCACATAGGCCTACCATCCCTTCTCCAGCTGGAGAAGTCCAGAGAGTGCTCTTATCTGTCTGTCTGTCTTTCAGTTTATCCATCTCCAGTACCCTCAGCTGCCTCTGTCAGCTGTGCTCTCAGCAGCAAAACACCTCCCTCCCCCGCATGTGATGGACTGGGAAGGAGGGGCTGGGGACGGGCCCATCTCTGGCTTCCTGCTTTCCAAGCAGAGATCTGCGAACTATAGCCCATGGGTCAGATTCAGCTCTCACTGTGTCTGGATCAATAAAGTTTTATTGAAAAACAACCAAGGCTTTTTCTTTATGAATTGCCTGTGGTTACCATCTCATGACAAGGACAGGGCTGAGTTGCTTGGCAGAGACCCCGGGGCCAGGAAGGAAGGTGGAATGGGGTACCTGTCCAGCCTCTTTTTTTTTTTTTTTTCCATTTATTTTTATTTTATTAAAATACAAATGTCAATCAGACAGTTTCAAGACACCTTAACCATACAGAGTCGATGAATTAATACATTGCAAACTGTTTTCATAACGTTTTGTACAAGGTGCATACATGAAATTATATTTACAGGTTTTTTTATAGCTGAATTATATCAAAGATTCAATAATTATTTACCTAGTGGATGACCATAGTACTAAAAGCCGACATAATATCCTGTCCAACCACCATTAGTGCCGATCTTGCCTCTCATAGAATTATGTGGAAGCACAGCGTTATCTATCCCAACTGTACTGTCTATACACACACATCCTGATTTTTTCTTTCTACAACCCTTCCTTTGTCTACACCTGTCAAAAGTGGGCACTCCATTGACATTCAACTACCTTAGGTGCTTGAACTCGACACCACAATCCAACACAGTCCAGCATTCTGCA
>PVKA01014328.1:0-52680 GCA_004027165.1 Ctenomys sociabilis
CTTTTGTATTTCTGTTTTTCGTTTGTTATACTAGGGAGACTATACGATATTTACATATGTGTGTCTGGTTTATTTCACTTATGAGTATATGTTCAAGTGGCATCCACTTCAGTATAAATGCTTCAAACTTATCATTCTTAATAGCTGAGTAATACTCCATTATATAGAAATACCACATCTTTTTCAACCATTCCTCATAAACGTTGTATTATAGAAAACACTCATTGTGGCTTTTTTTCCTGCATATATTTGTTCACACTAAAATAGTTGTAAGAGTAGAAAGTATTAATTATTGAATCTTTGATGTAATTCAGGTATAAAAAATAAGATATGCAAATAGCTACACTCTATTTACTGATAAGAGACATACGGTATAATAATGTCTGTAAGTATAATATCATGTATGCACCTTCTATGATACCAAAACATTATGAAAACAGTTTTCAATGTATTAATTTATCAAATCCACCTTGTAAAGTTATCTTAAAACTGTCTCATTGATATTTGTACTTCAATAAAACAAAAAAAAATAGTTATAAGAAAGCAGTATGTAGTTTCCATTAAAGAACAGCTTTGGGTGCTATATGCAAATCCTTTAAAGTAGAAGTTAGAGGCATTTTAATTAATCTAATACTGAATTTGACCTGTGTGTTGTCCTTGGTTAAGAGACAATATCCAAATCTGTTTTTCAGGCGGTAACAGAGAAGAATTTTGAGACAGAGGATTTTCGAGCTTCTCTAGAAAATGGTATCCTGTTGTGTGAGTAAGTATATAAGGCATTTAAAAATAATTCAGAAACAAAGACATATGTGTTTGTGGAGAAGAGGTATTATGAAGATGTTCCACACTGCCATTCATAGCCTCTGTAGTCACAGATATGTGTTCTTGGTCACAGGTGAGATTTGATCCCTGTGAATTGACACCCCCAGGGTAGGAGACAGTAGGAAGGGGTTATCAGTCTCTGTATCTACAGATAATGTTGGTGAAACATATATTATTTTTAATTAGTAAAGAAGATTCTGTTATTGAGTGAGGGGCCAGTAGAGGTGGTTGGTTAAGAAGGCTTATTAGATTTCACTATCATTTTCCCTGAATAGTCTAACATGTAGAGTCCCTTGGTTTAGATGTTAACATAAGACTACTGTACTTTAAGATTGGAACTGTTTCATAGAAATCTTCAGTGACCTTTTAAATAAGGGTTCATCTAATATATTTTATATAGCTCTGCATAACTATCACTTTTGCTCTTTGAGAGTTCATCCAGGAGCCTACTGCAACTTCTCTTGCCCTTTGAATTACACTCTTTGTTGTTTCCTATATGCTACATCTGGAGGTATTAAAATATTTCAAGTTTGTATAACTAGAAAATATTTTACTTTTAGTTTTTAAAGGTATGTTTGCTAAGTATAAAATTCAAAGAGGACAGATTTTTTTCTTTTAGTCTTTTAATTAGTCTAGTTTCTTACACACTTGGGCCTTTTTTTCTTTCTTTCTAATGTGGAATAAGATGCTATTTAATTTTGTTCTTCCATAGCTAATGTTTTTTATGTACATGCTTTAACTATTTTTTTCTTTAGAATAAGTTTTGGACAATTACATTTTTGTGTATCTTGGTATGATTTTATTTAAATTTCTTGTGCAAAAGGTTCATTTTTCTTGGAAATGTGGTATTATAAGTTGAACTAAATTCAGAAATTTAAAATCTTTAAATATTTATTGCCTATTCCTTTCTAGTTTGAGAATTCTAATTATATGAATATATAAAAAAAGAAAGGAGTAGTTAATGCTTACAATTTTTGTTTTTACTCTGATTTTTTTCCTCTCTTGAATTTCTTATAACTTCTTAGTTATTATTATTTTTTTTTAAACAAAACTTGTACGTTTGTATCTGGTAATCTGAAAAACTAATTTGCATATAGCTTCATGTAATACAGCAACCTTTGTTGGATTTCTATTACTTTGTTTAGTGAAATCTTGTACCATGTAGAATGCTCTTCTATCACTATTTCATATTCTTTAAACATAATAATAAAAAGTACAAAAAAGACTAATGTACTTTATTCATCAGTAAGTCATGATGATTGGAGCAGTAGATTTTTATCTTAAAGTGTTTTGATTTTATTAAATCATTTTGAATTGTGGACTATTCCTTCAATTAGTAGATGTTATTGAGAACCATATTTCAGGCTATGATTATCATTAGTGAAAATAGTCTGATGCCATGATTAATGATATAAAACCTATATTGAATGTTTAGTGTAGTGTTTGCTTCTCTAGGGGATAAATAGAAAAGTTTATGTGACCTTTGGGGATAAGGGACAGGCAAGCAGGCCCTGTGAGGCGAATCGATGAAATGCAGGAAGAAGGTAGAGGGAACAAATAAATTGTAAGAATGTACTTGTGTACCCATCCACATTTATGAAAACACTTCAACATTCCAATCTAGCCACTTGTTACATAGATATTTGTGGAATCTGCTGTCATGTAAGCACTAGAGTACATTATTTAGACAATTTTGATTCTCCTTTTGAAGTATGTTTGCAAAAGAGATCGAGAGTCAGAGTGTTGGATTCCATGGTCTGTTACTTTGGGACATGAGTCTGAACAAGTGACTCTTTAATATTTGATCCTAATCTTCTCATCTGGAGATCAGGATATTTTGTCTTTCTAATTCACAGCATTGCTGTGTTCAATAGTGCATCTATGAAGGTTTTTGTAAACTATTAAACTTAGTATAAATGCAAGTTGTGGTTAGGAAGATGATCATGCAAGTTCTGTTAGCAGGTGATACACTTGTGTTAAGATCAGTGAGCTGTCCCATATGAGGTTGCTGGTCAACCATTTGTGAACTACAGAAATGTCAGTTTTGGTGGCGCCCAGCAGCTCTGGTGGCAGGAGGAATGGCAGTGGTCAAGCTGTGTAGCTTTGAGAGGCTCCCATGCACCTAGACCTGCAGTTTCAGCACATGCCCCAGCACCGCCAAGATGCCCAAGAGGAAGGTCAGCTCAGCCGAAGGGGCAGTGAAGGAGGAGCCCAAGAGGAGATGGTCAAGGTTGTTGGCTAAACTTCTTGTAGCTAAAGTGGAAATGAAGCCAAAAAAGGCAGTGAAAAAGGATAAATCTTTGGACAAAAAAGTGCAAGCAAAAGGGAAAAGGGGAGCCAAGGGAAAAAAGGCTGAAGGGGCTAATCAAGAAACCAAGGCAGGGGCCCGGGAGACGGCTCAGCGAAGTAAGTGCTTCCCTGGCAAGCTCAAGGGCCTGAGTTTAACCCCCAGTTCTTAAAAAAAAAAATAGAGAAAGAAATGGGAAACTATGCAGAAAATGGAAAAAAATGCAGAAAATGGAGAAACTAAAAATGAGAGTATAGCCTCTGATAAAGCAGAAGAAAAAGAAGCCAAGTCTAATCAATCACACACCACATCTTGTCAGTGCTCCCTGTCTCCCTTCTTATACAATTCTGAGGAATATTTATTTTTGTCAACTATTTTGTAAATGCAAGGTTTTTAGTGCTCTAGAAACATTTTTAAAAATGAGAGAATCTACCTCATCGTATTTTTAAAGTATAAATGATTTTTTTTAGAGATGAAATCATTCTCTGGTTATTTTTTGGTACAAACAGAAATAGTAGGATATTGAATTATGGCAGGCTTTGACTGTCTTGGGGGTCAGCTTAACATTCCATAGGTGGGAGTTAGTTTTATATCCTGCAGTACGAAGCATACTAAATGGCAATTTGGAATTACAGTCATGCATTAATATGTCTTGGATACTTTAAATGACTTCTATTCTCATATTTTTAGTAAAATTGTTTCCTAAAGAAAACTACTTCCTAATTGTTGCCCTGTTAGAATAGTGTGCACTCTGTAACATCTCTGGCAGAGGCAGTCCAATTTATTTCACTTTGGTAATGTGCTGTGAAAGTTAAAAAATTTGAGTATGTAGTGTATATGATACAAAATTGTGAATTGGTGGGACTTAAGTGACACTTTGTCAGCATTTGAAGATACTGGTACTTAATCTTCTTACAGAAAATTTGCCTCTAAATTTGAAGCTGAAGGGGCCGGGGACATAGCTCAGTGGAATAAGCGTTTCTCTGTCAAGTGCAAGGGCCTGAGTTTAATCCCTGGTTCCACCAAAAAAGAAAAAAAAAAAAGTTGAAGCTGGAAAATCACTGGAATAACTGAAAAACAATACATGGCTATTTTTGGTATGTGTCTTAAGAACTCTGTATGAAGTGAATCATGTGTACATCATGACCCTAAACAATCAATAAATCTCAAATATTGAAGACAAAAAAAAAAAGAAAAGAAATGTCAATTTCATTTGGTTACACTCTTGTATGCCACTTCAGGTACACAGAGCAGGGCCATGAGTAAAGTTTCAATGATATTTCTAGTTTTCTTTAATGTTACATTCAGAATTTTTGTTGAATAGTGTTTAAACTCACTTAAATAGGCCATATGTTTATTCAAATTAGTCAGTGAAGGTAAGTTATGTTGGTTTGAAAATTTTATGTTATAAATATTGTCATGTGTTCCAAAGAAGAAAGAGGAAATTGTCTGTTAGGAAGCACCAGGGACCTGTAAGCTGAATATGAACTATTAGAAATTTACAGCAAAATCACTGTCAGTTCAAAGCCTCATGTAGAAAGGTGAGTGGGTTTTTAGATTTATCATATGCCTCAATATATAATCTAGTCATAGACGTAGGTTGTACATTTTTTCATGATAATATGTTGCTCAGAATATTTTAGGGATCCTGCTTTTTTGGTGTTACTTCTGTAAGTAGGTCACTGAATAAATTTCATAATAATACACAATTTTTGACTTAAAGTATAATTTTTCATTAGTCTGGGTTCGGAATGATTTGAAAAGATTTTCAAAAACAATATCCAACCTGAAGGCATAGAAACATTTTTTCCCCCTTGTATTTTAGGGAAGGGTCTACAGGTTGTTCAGTCTAAGCACTAGATCAGACTGTTAGTGCTTCTCCTGTTTACAGCCTCCCAAGTGCTGGGATTACAGGGGCACGCCACCACGTCCAGTCTCAGTCCCTGGCTCAGCAAGCCCCAGGGGTGGGGCTGGTATGACACATGGGGATCGAACCCAGTCCCCTGTGTCTGCCTCATCCGCTGAGCTATCTGGCCAGCCCAAATTTTTAAAATTAGTGTTTCTGGAAAATTACATAAATGGTAATTGGTAGTTGTGTAATTCACTGTGGGACAGCAAAGTGCTCATATTTACATTAAAAACCCTCTCCAAATTGATCATATCGTGCATGGTCACTAGTCACTAAAAAGACAGAAGGTGTAATGGGGTGGTGGCAAGTCCAGTCACCACTATTCATTATAGATCTATAACTGGAGAAACCTTAGCTGGCTGGTCCACAGAATGTTGAAGCAGGCACTACTGTTGGTGACCACATCTGCTTGACCTGTATATAAGGAAGAGTGAGCCTGGCTGCACCAGGCTTCTGGATAGGCCCTGATACGTAAGTTAATGGCGAATATAGAAGGATATCTTGAAGATTTCTTTTTGCCCATTAGAAAGCTTACTTTCCAGCTGAAATACAATTAGGATATTTTTGAAATCTGAGCCATTTTCTGACAGGAGAGGGTGAATTGATTGTCATTTGGCCCTGTTCCAGAACTATAATTCCTATGCAATATAGGGTCTGTTGGTTGGCTGATAAAAATCATTGGACATTCTTGTTCATTATTGCCATCATAGTTTTTTTTTTTTTTATATTTCATCTAGCAATCTCACCAGCTTTTTATCCCTGAGTTATATTTTTCTTTTTAAACTGGTGTTCTGAAATATCAAAGTCAAGAGCCAGAGGAGCTTATTATAGCTTTCACTCAACTGACAGTGGGCTGACATTTCAGAACATCTAAATTGGGCATAAATGGTGCTGAGGATTTGGACACCGTGCACATTTGAGTACAAGGGTAATTCTGGGCATTCGTTGACTTTCACTGTGATTGACACAGTTTGTGTTCATATTAATCATTTTTGCTTATATTTAGTTTGCTTCATGGTGAGACGCAGTAGATAAAAGCATAACCCTGTAGTAGAAGTCAGCAGAGTAGTTCTTTCACTGTTTACCTTAGACATATATTCAGTTGTGATTTTACTAAATAATAAGATGGGAACAAGCCAGAATTTTTTCTAATAAATTAGAAGACTGACAAAAAATGAGGTGATTTTTGCTCATTATAGTTTTCTATGAATTTTATTCAGTATCATTAATCTGCCTTGTCTTTTCAGTGTTAATATTCACAGGGACTACCCTATTGTGCATTTAAATATTTTATTATTATTTTTAACTTTTTAGGGAAGGGTCTACAGGGTGGTCAGGGTCTCACCACTAGATTAGACTCAAAATGATCCGCCTGTTTGCAGTCTCCCAAGAGCTGGGATTACAGGTGAGTGCCACCATGCTCAGTCTCAGTTACTGCCTCAGTGGGCCCCAGGGGCAGGGCTGGCACAGCAGGCCCAGGATTGAACCCCTAGCCCCTGCATCTGCTTGCAGGCGCTTTAATCCGCTGAGCTATTTGGCCACCCCTTGCATTTTAATATTTTATTTTATTTTTTTCCATAATTTTATTGAAGAACAAATAGCAGTAAGACAGTTTCAAATCAAATTATTAGAACAGATTCAATAATCAATGCATTGCATATTGTTTTCTAAGTGGTCATTTGTTGTACAAGGTGCAGATATGATATTCTATTTACAAACACTATTAGAGCAGATGCCTCTATTCATTGAATTAAGAGAATGTAGCTGTATAGCTATCTTTTTTAAAGCTGAATTATAGTATATTTTCAATGATTAACACTTTTTACATTGTTATCTTCCTAGTGGTTATCCATAGTACAAGAAGCAGACAGGATATCCTGTTTGAACACTATTAGTGCAAATATTTCTTATAGAATTCCGTGAAAGTAGCTGCATATTTATCCTAACTGTTCTGTATATTGAAATACAGAATGGTCCTTCCTTTGTATCCCCCCCTTCTCTTTTTGTTTAGTCCTGTCAGAGACAGGTATTCTATTGTCATGCAATTATTATAAGTGCTTGAATAATATTTTAAGATATTTACCACTAAATGAGTATTATAGCCCTGTTTTGCTGGCATTCCTGGCAGATGTGCTGTTTTTGGTTGAAGCCTACCTGGTTGGTGATATCAGTTGGTAATTTCCCAGTTACTCATTTAGTGATGGCAATCTTAGAAATACATAGGTGGTAACATTCTTTATTTCTCTGTGAAGCAAGACAGTTTGTTTAAGATGGTCTGATTGGGTGTATTACTCATTAGTCAGTCTGTACCTGCCCTCCCTGGAATCGTTCCAAGCTTTTGCTCTACCCTTGTTGACCACACACACCAGAAATTGGTGCTGTTTTGAACTTGTGGCTCACATTATTGAGAAGAGTTCTTACACTATCATCTAGTCTTTGGTTTTGCATGCTCCTTGGAAAGACTGGGGAAAGATATTCACCTGTGGTAACAAGAAGTTCTGTTTATTTGTATCTCCTGTATGACTACTACCTTGCATAAAATTCCACAATAATTTGTCAAAGATATATTTATAGAAGAATAAAAAGTTACAAACACTACGTTTGGGAAACTCAACTGACGTTTTAAAGCTATTGGACAACATAGAGAGCTTTGTCTCTCGTGTCCATGCTGTGGAAGCTATGTCTTTTTGTTATAGCTGGGGACTTTCACACAGAGTGCCAGGGGCATGGTGACCCTTGGGACTTCTGTACATTGTTCCTTGAGAGACTCAAAGTGTAGCGGTGGAGGCTTTTGAGCAAGGCTTTTGAGCTCTGGAGTTGTTTCCAGGTTTGAATTTCGGGAGGAGGGTAATTGCTTCTGTACAGCACTCTAGCAAGGTGACACTGCAGTGACCCAGTCCATTATTGTTGTGTTTTGAAATTTAAATAGTGAAAAGTTTTTCTTCCCTTCAAAGTAAGTTTCCACATTACTGGATAATCCAGCCAGTTATAGGAAAACAAAGATGGGAAAGTTCAAATTCAACAAAATTGTAGAGGTCACCAAAAATTTAAACTGTTTTCTCCTCATGCTAGTATTTTGAGCTTAGCGCTTTGTGCCCCTCACCTTTGATTAGCTTCACTGGTTGATTTTACCCATAATGTAATATCTCCATTGTCTTATCACTGTCCTTATTGCTGAGGCAGAAGGCTCGACACCACAATTTAAAGAAGTTAATATGGCTCACAGCTTCGCACGTTTCAGTAGTTTCAGCGTGTGGTTGGCAGGTAGGGAAAGCATATCATGTTGTGGTGGCCGGGAAGCAGAGAGGGGGGGGAGGCATTGAGGAGGGGGATAAAGCTCAGACCTGTGGGTTACAGGCGCTTTCTGGTAAGAGCAAGTCGGCTGTCACACTCCCGTGGTGCAGTCCTCTTGCAGAATGGTCACTGCAAGTGCATTAGAATTTGGGGGATATTCTCAATGTAAACCATAACATATAGCAAAAATTACATATTTTAAAGAAGTATAGTAAGTTGAAGGACTGCTTGGCAAACATCAACCTAAAAATGTCCTTCTGTTAGGTCAGCCACATTACACAGACTTAATGTTTTGCTTTTTTTTTTTTTTTTTTTAAATATGATAGCCTCAAACTTGAGAGAGCAAAACACAATCTTGTATGCTTCATGAGGTTTGTGAACATTAGCAGTGTTTTTTCTTACTCTAAATTTAGCATTTCAAACACAGGGTTTTGAAGAGTACATGAGAATGATGGTTTACTAAAATGTAGAAGGGAGCAGCACAGGGTTGCATGTCTGTGACCCATACAATTTATAGTGAGATTGACCAGAAAGAACTTCTTGAAGTAGGTTTTTGACATAATGAAGGCTGTGAAGTGAACATATTATGCAAAGAATATGAGACAAATTAGAAAGAAATGGATATGAAAGACAAATATATAATGATATCACATAAATTAAAACTACAATAATGGCCTTGAATGAAACTTAATTTGAGAATTTTTTCTATACCTACCATTCATCAGTCAAAAAATGACATAAGGTCATATGGATAAAATTAGTAAGCTATAAAAAACTTAAAAGATGAAGTGATGAGTAACAGTTTTATATAAGCCTACAGATATTAATTAATTCATAGTTTTACTCTAGTACTCATATAAAATCTAAGTTTTTTTTTCCCCACTATGGATCTTTCAAGTTTTATATGGGAGAATAAAGAGGTGGGAATAGGAAAAATTCTAAAATTAAAATTTTTGTGGAAATTGCCTGTTTTAATAGTACAACATAAGACAAAGTATATACTTAAGTATGGATTACTTGATAAATGTGCATATTAATGCAGGAATGTGTTTTTATGTATTAATCTATGATATGAAAGAAAGAGTATGAAGTCAATGAATGTGTTGATTTGTGGTATTGGATAATCAGCTAAGAATCAATTTTAAAAAAATCACCACTTAGACTTTAGTCTTAGGGTTGGGGAAATAGCTCAGTAGAATTAGAATAAGTGCCTGCCTGGCAAGCACAGGGTCCTGAGTTCAATCTCTGGTACTGCAAAAAAAAAAAAAAAAAAAAGTAATCGATTACAGTCTTGATTCAGATAATACAAAAGCTGAAAAAAATATAGTGGAAGAGTTAAAAAAAATCTTTGAAGGTGACCATCTAAATTTTAAAAAGATAGCATGAAAAAAAATATATATATATTTTGGCAGAACTGGGGATTGAACTCAGGCCCTTGTGCTTGCCAGGGAAGTGCTTATTCCACTGAGCCATCTCCCTGACCCCAGAAAAATTCGTATGTTTTGACAGTTAAAATATTTTGAGTTAAGGCTACTCAAAGATTATCAGGCCATCAAGTGAAGTGCTAAAATACACATACTAAAATCTCAGTAGACAAATGAACAAGGAATATTTCACAAATGAAGACGTACTATTCACAAATAATAAAATCTTCGCATTCATTAGCATGAAAAAGCTTTTGTAAATAAGGAGAAGAAGAGGGATTGAAAGGAGTGGAAGATAATGGGGGAAAGACAAATCAAGTTATGTACAGGTGCAGATTCCCTGTGGTGGGTGAGATCATTAAACCTAGAATGTATCAAAAAACTTAAGAAAAAGAAGAATTATACCACAAGAGATACCTTTTTGTTAAACCTAATAATAGTAAATATTTATTAAGCAACGTGATAGTCCTGGGAGTTTAGCTTAGTGACAGAATATGTGCTTAAGTTATTATGTGTAAGGCTCTATTTGATCTCTAACCCTCTCTCTAACCCATCCAAAGGAAAAAAGATGACAACATGCTTTATAATCTCAAAATGACCAAATATAAGCTTGTACAACTCTGTGTAAAACAATTTTATAATATGTATTGTCTTTCTTTTCTCATTGCTGAGACAAAATACCAGACACATATAGTTAAAGGAGGAGAAGTTTGTTGAGCTCACCATTTGTAGAGATTTCAGTCCATAATCAGCTGGCGGAGTGGCAAAAGAGAACAGCTCATAGTAGGCAGCGGATAGCAACAAGGGACCTTAATAACATCCTTCTGCCTCTTTTATATTGTATCTAAACTGCTGGGAGTGCCCAACCAATTAGTGGGATGGTTTAGCAATCACACACCTTTAAACAGTTCATTGCGTATAGAACATAGCAAAAGCATCAAGGGACCACTGCAGCTCTTTCTTTCCCTTACATTTTATCCAGGCTGCTTAGGGCAGGAAGCCTTTGTACCCTTAATTTTGGTACATTGAACCTAGCATTACACCATAAATCAGTTCCAGAATCAGAAAGCTTTGAAAAAAGCCGAATCAACTTACGATAGTGTGAGCCTTTGAGGGAACATCTAGGCCCAAACCATAGCACTTAAGTAATTTGTGCTGTTTTGTGCATTAAAAGAATAAATATATTTTCACATGACTCATGAGATATTCCCTGTGGTCCTCCTTTTGGGAATATGTTCTAAGAAAACTGATTTGAGTAAACAATCACTTTATTTTTTAATAATTTTATTGAGAAACAAATAGCCATGAGACAGTTTCAAAACTGATCAGTAGAGCAGTTTCAATAATTAATACATTGAGTATTGTGGTCTTCTTAGTCGTTATTCACAGTACAAGATGCAGACATGATATCCTCCCCATAAACACTATTAGTACAAATCTTTCTATTCATTGAATTATGAGAAAGTAGCTATATGTCAATCCTGACTATCTTGAATATGCAGACACAAAGTAGTCCTTCATTTGTATCCCCTTTTTTGTTTAGTTTTGACAGAGATGGGTATTCCATTGTTATTTAAATATTGCAGGTACATGAATTTAGCAAAATATTCCAATATAGTCTAGTAGTCCATAATAGTAGTGGGTTTTCCATAAAATTGGCAATGTCAGAAGTTGTTGATTTGAGCCTTTTGCAGCTCAGCATGTTAATATGGCTTTACTTTTTATACTTTGTTTTTATACTTTTCTGCTGGATGATTAAGACTAAGATAAAGCAAGACCTATATAACAAGAAATGTAGCTTTTGTATCTGATAAGGTCAGTCAAATCCCCTTAAGATTTACCCTGAAATCCTGTACCAGTTTGTAGATCTTTTGTGAGTGTTAGCCATGTAGATGAGTCATGGCCATTGCTTGACCAGTTTGCTCTCTGTGAAAGCCTGAGAGAATGTTTTCTCTCCATGTGACTCTCCTTAGGCACACTCTACACCGTTGATCAGTTTCCTCTCTGGCCCCATAATCTCCTTGATCAGAAAATTTGGGACACCACTGAGTTATTGGATGTTATAGTATAGGTTCTCCTATATCCTGAGTCCTCACTGACCTTGAAAGGCTAGGGCCAAAATGTTGGCTGTGCTTGCAGCCCTTCTTTTTCTCTAATTTTTGGTCTGCAAACTTAAGTTGTTAACTGAAGAGAAGCTTTTTATTATTACCGTACAATGTAGGCAATTGAGCGTAACCTCACTGTCTGTCTGAATATCAAACATCTTAGACATAACATAGAACAGGTATTTTCCATCAAGTGTTGATATTAAACATTTTATAAAGCCTCTTCATAATAGGAAATACTCAGATCAGCATAAATATTTGGAATGTAAATGTCAAGTTGATGACATTTTTAAAAAAATCCTGAAGAGTGGTAGTTATGCTTATAATCCTACCCTCCGGGTAGAGGCTGAGGCAGGAGGATTGTAAATTTGAGCTTGGCCTGGGCAATTTAGCAACTTGGCCAGACTATTTCTCAGAATAAAAAAGGGCTGGTGATGTAGGGAGGAAAGGTTCACCACTCAGTACTGTGCTCCCCTGCACGGTGGTTGGAAGAGCTCGCGGCGTGATGGAAGGACAGGTAGCAGATCACTGCTGTGCAGAGGGAACGGGGCACTGCTGCTGATAGTGCCATGCCAGAGGTGTGGGACGGCTGATGGTAAGCGAGTCAGTGCTTGTCTCATTTCTTCCCAGATAAGGATCATAGCCTAACACAGATGGCTTCATTTTTCATTTTTAGAAGTAGTATAGTAGAGACTAAAGTGAGGATGGACAGATATACACATAAAACATGCATGAAAGAATTGTATCTGTGGCAAAAAATGGAGCAAATCTATGTACAGACTGTAAGAGGATGATGACCTCTCATGCTGCTTTACACAAAGAGATGGACAGGAATTTGGGGACGTTGCTTAATAGTTACATGGCAGAGCTAGGACATGACCTCAGAATCCTACTGTTGCCTGATGAATCTCTAATACAATGATTTATAGGTTAAAAGGTTTATTCAGTGTGTTAATGCACTGTTGCACATCACAATTTCTTGTTTATTTTGAAAATCTTTGGTACTGGGAAGTGAAAAGGTGTTATTAAATTTTGTGCCAAAAGAGCTTTCTGATAAATTGAAAAATGAAGGTTGACAGTTGATACCATTTTCTAGAGGTTAACAGAGCAGAGCGTCAAATTGTAGTTCTTGCCGAATCTTTTTATAGCTGAGCTTCACAAATGGCTTTCAGAGGGTTGTGTCTGAGTTATATTAAACCCAGGACACCTCTGATAACCAGGTCTGGGAGCAGAGCCAACTTTCTAGTATCTATTGTTATATAACTCCACCCTTTTGGAGGGGGTGGTCAATACATTTAGCATTGGGGGAAAGAGAAAGGGAGACTGAGGGCTATCTGAGGCCCTTCACATTGTGATGACAAAAGTCCCATTAGCTGGGAAACTTAAGATGTGACAAAAAATCTTGTCACAAACTGCAGCCTGGGAGACCAAGACACCTGTTATCTGCTCTCTTCATTGGCAGATGCCTCCTTGCAGTGACTTCACATAGTAGGACAAGGTGTTTTTACCAAGGCAGTTCTATTCATAACACGTGGCTCACATGACCTAGTCATCTCCCAAAACCTCCACCTCCTAATACCATTGTACTGAAGCATAGAGTTTCAACATAGGAATTTCAGGGGGACATGTATTTATACTGAAGTGAGAAATGAGCTGAAGAAGAGAGGGCTTGCAGGGCTTATTTGAGTTCACAGGGCTTATCAGATTACAGGATGCTTTCTCTTTTGGTGTAATCTTACAAAAGAGCTAATCTCTGATGTATTAAGCAAGCAAACAGGCTTATGCCATGGCCTCAGGGAAAGTTTGGAGGATATAGAGAGTTTATTCTACTGAGGGCTAGATAAATGGATGAAACCTATGATACTGGTAGAGAAACCAGTCCCACGACTGATTCTAGATTCTGGTTCATGGAGGTATCTTAAAAGTTTTCAGGTTATTTTGTCCACATCCCTGTGAGAGCACAGAGTCTTAATGTTAGACCAGGGCTCTACCACTGACCTACATTTCCACACTGGTCTGATTCTTGAATAGAGCCAGAGACTCAAAGACTTTGTTGCCTTTATGAATTCCACATGTGTACTTTAAGAGAGTATTTCTACAGATGGCTGTCATATTTGATTCTGCCTCTGTTCATTTAGGTAGACTTAAATTTCATCAAGGTTTATTGTTTCATAAACTTATTTTTTTCTCCTGAGAAGAAATATCCTAAAGGTCTTCTTTTAATAGTGGATGAAAAGAATATTCATTATTTGATTGGACACTCAGTATTTGCCTGAATTATATGTGCATTTTCTCCACATTCTCCTTCTTATAACCCATGACTGCTGTAACAATGAAAATAAAACAGCATTTTCCTCCAGTGACTCAGTTTTTTAAAGGTGGCATATGTCTTGCCCAGAGTGCTGTTTTTTCCTGGTGGTCATTTCTGCGTTTGAGTATGTGTAGTAAGGGTCAGGAGTGGAGAGGAAGCCCAACCTGTTATGCATGTGTTGCTTATAAGAGCTAGCAAGGGGAAGAATCTGCCCAGGAGGGAGGAGCCAGTTAACTCATTATTGGGAGACATATTTATCTATGCTGTTTCCTTGACCTCTGTCCAGTACTTCCCCTGGCTGCCTCATTGAAACTAAACTGTTTTATTATGCAGTTCAGAGCCTGTGTTTTTCAAAATGCTTTTGAAATTAGTCACTCTGTAATATAAAAGTGAGTAGCAATATAAACAGGTAAATGGGAATGACCTAGGCAGAGTCACCAGTGACTCAAATAGGTGGAGCAGGCATTTATGACACTCTCTGAAAGAGTAACTGTTAAATTTTCCTGGTATCTTATGTGTTGCCCAACTCATATTGGCCTCTAATTGATATTATTGAAATATTACACTGTAAAGTAAAAGTTACCCTTACGAAGTTTATTGCCATACTGCTGATCAACAACTGGAAATAGTTTCTTGATGTATACTATGTCAAAATACTGTTCCTTCAGTTACTAATAGTGCTTCAGTTACTAGTCCTTCTGTGCATTGCAAGAATGCCCCCAGTAATAAAATTATAGCACTGCTCAGTTAAGAATGAACATTTATAAGAATTAACTTGGAATTGCCATTTCATATATATATATATATTTTTTCTTTTTTCTGTATTTTAGTGAAGGGTCTATGGGGTCTACAGAGTCTCGCTATTAGATCACACTGATAATAATCTGCCTGTTCACAGCCTCTTAAGAGCTGGGATTACAGGTGCACTCCACCACACCCAGTTTCAATTGCTGTCTCAGTGTGCCCTGGGGGTAGGACCAGTGCCATTTCCTATAAATATGATCATTTTTTTCTTGATCATCAATTAATGATTAGAGAAAAAAATATATATATGTATTTTGGTGGAACCGGGGATTGAACTCAGGCCCTTGCGCTTGTCAGGGAAGCGCTTATTCCACTGAGCCATCTCCCCATAGAGAAAATATTGTGGCATGAAGGAAGATGGCCTTTCTGCAAGACTTAGTGTATAAAGCAGAAAGTAGGAATCATAGAATAATAGTTGTAGGAAATACTTGCAGTTAGGGGATGCGGTGGAGAGTGGAACTAAGTGTATAGTTGGTGCCTGGCATGCTATGTTCAATCCCCAGTGCTACAAAACAAACAAATAAGAAATGCAGGGGATGACTTTATTATTTGTATTAAGGGGGTTAAGACCTTTGTGTAAGCAAACTATTGAAACAGAGAAACATCTTTTGTTTGGCAAATTAAATCTTCATAAGCCACTGCTTTGTAATTTTGGATCCTGTTGAACAGCATTCTAAAGGCTATTGAGACGTATTTTATTATATATAAATCTGTGGAATGTTGGAGGAGTGACATTCCACAAGCTTCAGATTTTTTTTTTCCTTTTGCCCATTATGAAGAGGAGACCAGTACATTAGAATATTTGATCTTTTTCTCCTTTGTTTATTTTCCTCTTGAAGCTTTGTTACAGAGTAAGGAATTATTTACTTTGTGGATGAATTACTGAATGTGAAATTGTTTCAAGATATTTTTTTGACAGTGATTAATGATTAATTATACAAGCTCACATTAATAGAAAAACATTATTATAGTATTGAATTACTACATGGGCTGGCGCTGTAGTATTGAACAACAAAAACATTGAATTTATAATATAGATTTAAACCCAAATTGTACTCTGTGTGGTTGTGAAAACTGAGTTTCTTTTTTTAAATATTGTACAGATACCTTTGCAGTATCTGTCATATTCCCAGATAAGTTCAATATTGGTTCTGAGGTAACTTGGGGGAAGCCCTGGTACATTTACGTTTTACCCAGTCATTCTACTGTGGTTACAACGCAGTCAATCCTGGGCCTAAGCTGAGCTAGCAGTAATTAGTTAACTATTTTAGTAAGTTCCCTTCCATGTTGTGAATGTGTCAAAACAATATGGTTTTGAAGCTGCCTTTTAAAATAAGGATCTATTTGAGAGGAAAAAAAATTTTTTTCTTTATTAGGAAAACGTATCCCTAGGGCCAAGTGAGCTAAATTGTGATGAAGAGGCTCTTCAGCTGACTGTAAGGACAACGTGAAGCCAGCGTGAGGCCTGGGTTGGTGCACGGCAGTGTGTCCCGACAGCTCTGGGGAGAGCGCTTCACCAGGGTGTGCAGCAGAGTTCTCGTCTTTTTCTTCACTTGTCATTTTTGTTGTTGCTTTCTTTCTGATGCGCTCTTGGCTCAGAATAATATCGTTGAAAGAGTGCCACATGGCGTTTGCAAGACTGCTTCAAAGAACACTGAACTCGTATTGACAGTCTTGTAATTGCATACATTATTTCTTTGTTTAATTTCAGTTTGATTAATAAGCTTAGACCTGGCATCATTAAGAAGATCAATAGACTGTCCACACCAATAGCAGGTTTGGTAAGTAAAAATTATCTTCAAAACTACATTCATTTAGTTTTACTTGGCAAATAATTGTACATATTTATGGGATATATTATGATATTGTTCTGGTGTTTTGTTGCACAGTAGGATGGCTACAGGTAATAGTTAAGGTGTCAGAGTAGCTAGAAGAGAGGATTTTTATTGTTCTCACTTCAAAAATAGATTTGTTTTTGTCTTGGAAATGTAAAAAAAAGGTGAGCACAGATTCTCTTACTTGCAATTGCTCTAGAAATTGGGTTAGGGTTTTTTTCTTTTTTTTAATAAAGAAAAATTTCTTTAGCTCTGTCCTTCAGGCACTGACAGTTCCTTTCTTCATTTCCCTTTTATTGGGAGGCATTTATTTATTTTTTGTTCTGTTTTGATTTTTTTTTTTTTGCCGCAAACTTGACATTATCCTTTCTTGGCTTCTTTTTTTCTACACGTCGTATTTGTGTAGGTCAGATCCTTCCAGAAGCTCAGGTCTGCATATGTGGCTATTGTGCTGACTGCCTGGGCTGCTGGCATTCGTGAGAGTGCTGCTGCTTTTAGTTCATGTGTTACTGTCGCTTATCACATGGATCTTAAGTATATTTGCACATACATTAAAGCCTGTTAGGTCTTCTGCTTTTATAGTAAATTTCTACTAATATCTATCAATATCTTCCTAATATCTAGAGTCTGTTTGTCTGTTTGTTTGTTTTGTTGGAACCAGGGATTTGAACTCAGGCCCTTCCGCCTGCCAGGGAAGCACGTATTCCCCTGAGCCATCTCCCTGGCCCCAATATCTTCCTAATATCTAATGTAAATAATATCCTCTACTAATTTCTACTAATATCTATTAATATTTTTTAATATCTAATGTAAATAATATTTTTACTAATATACTTTATATAGCAAGTTTTTACGATTAGAATATCCTAATATAAATATAGAATAATATTTTATTAATAGAATCCTAATATTCTACAGTATTCTAATATTGGCTAAGTGCGAATGTCTTTGTCACAGTCATCATACAATGACAGTGATGATTCTCTAGATTCCTTCTAGTTTAAGTTCAGGACTTTGTGTATGAAAAATGCTCTACACCATCGGTATATAGTTATTTTGATGGATCAAGACCAATAATAGCATGAGCCATGTTTTTGGAAATAATTTATAATTAAATATAATAGATGAATAATTTTTAAACTCCTAGAAACCCTAAAAAAGTCAGTGCTGATATAAGTTAGAAAAGTTTTCACAAAACACTGGAGTTTAAGACTGCTAATGGTTGGAATTGGAAACAAACTGATTTGGAATACTTACAGTGTTTATTGTACATTGAAATATTTCTGTTCAGCCATTCATGTGTTTATGGATGTTAGCAGCATGAGTACTATAGTTAAAGGTAGTAGCCACAGAGATTGTGGGTCTACAGGAGACATAGAAAGTTCAGCAAAATCTTGCCACAGAGATCTATTTTGCAAAATGTTTATTACTAGAAAACACCTACCTGGGAGAGAAAGAATGGAAAGTTTTTATAATTTTTAGCAGAGTATGTCTTAAGTTGCCAAGGTAGTTCCATTATTAATTCCTTCTAATTAAGTTGCCTCTATTCTGTGTCTGTCATCAAGGCAACTGACCTGGTATTTTTAGTGGTCTCAGAGTCTTAAATTTAAAAAGTTCTGTGTGTGTGTGTGTGTGTGTGTGTGTGTATTTATTTGCCAGTACATTGAACCACAAGATATTGTCATGTAGGTGAAGAAATTTTGTTTTTAAAATCTTTTTGGAAGAAACACTTCTTTTAATTAATTAATTAGTTGATTATTTAATTTTTTGGTACTGGGAATTGAACTCAGGGCCTTGTGCTTGCAGGCAGGTGCTGTGCCCCTGCGCTAATCCCCAGCTCAACACTTAGTTGAAATAATTAGTTTTTATGTGAAAAAGACTTTTATAAAGCAACATGTATGAAAATTAAAAGTTGAAGTATATTGGAATTGATTTCTATCTTTTCAAATGGTTTGAGTTACTATTAGTCTACTATTTTTTTGTTTTAGACTATAACTTACTTGGTCAACTACATGCATGTTAAGTGAAATTAATCTTGATCTGAAACATCCTGCATATTTGGAATTCTTGAATTGTGCTGGTTTGTTGTTGCTGGCCACTGTAGGTTTTATTCTGTTTCCTGATTGTATGATTAGATGCAAATACAAATGTATTTTAAGCCCAAAGATCTCTCCAAGTATATCTATTTCAAGCTTTAGAAATTCCATCCAATCAGATTTTATCTTTAGAAACTGAAGTGAAATATATATCTGGTGTGTTAAATTTTTTTAAGAATACAAGATGGTATTTTCAATTGAATATTGAAATATAAGAGTTACTTCAGTTGCAGAATAGGCTGAGCCAAATTGATTTGAAGTTAGCATTGTGCCCCATTTGATTCCTGGTACTCATTGGGATGGTTATAACGAAACCTTGCAAAGCCTTCATTTCAAATGTGAATTAGAGCTTTGGTAGCTACCTGGAAGGGCATTGTTATGAAAATTAAAAGACAGTGCATAAATAGAGTCTGACACATAGATACTCAGTGAATATTCTGTCTTTTAACAAAAAACTTAGGCCCCCTTAGAACAACAGTTTTTCTAGTTTGCAGAGATGTATTTGAGGAGCTAAGATGAATGCCATATAAACTGTCATTTCAAAGTGGAGTGTGTGCAAATAAGTTTGCATATGAGCAAGAAAGTACCACTTAAAGATGTGCTGCAGAAGACTAGAGTGGACTGATGTGTATGAGACACCACTGACTAGTCGTAATGTGATTATGGAGATGAATAAGAGTTCCTCGTGGAGTATTGCAGAAGCCTTAATTTTTGACATTTCTAGCAGAAGATGAATAACCTGAGCCAGACACTTCAGAGTAGTAGTGTTTATGTTCCTAGCATTCAACATAGTAACACAGTAATGCCTTGGTTCTGTTTGTAGGTGATTTGGTTTGCAAAGAACTTGGTTCACAAACAGAAATGTTTGGCAAAATTTTGTTTCTGTTTGTGAACTCTGCATCAGGTGACAAACATGACTGTGTGCGTCTTCCCCAGATTAAGTTCATGAACTAATGTACTATTGTATATATATGTGCATATTTATGTATATTTACATATGTATATGAATATGTATGTATATTTATATGTGTGTATATGTATATATATGTCTGCATATGTAGAGACACATATAATACATATATATATTTGAGCTTTCCACTACTCGAATAGTAGAGTTGGAAAAAATCCTGCTTAATGTTACTATGCTCCATACTTGAACCAAAAATCTGACTTGAAAACACCTGTATGGGGCTGTAAGTGACACTTTGTGCCTTACAGTGGATTCAAAGGGGCGATGCTTTAGTCTAAGCACCATGCTTTTTCAGACAACATGTGCGCTTGTGTTAGTGCATAAAAACATCCAGTGTAGTGCACTTTTTTGTGCTTTACTTGTATAAAATATAGCTATGGTGTCCATGAAAGCTAGTGATACCAGCAATTAAGCTCCGAGAAAAATTGTGAGAACCATACATAATAGGGTCAAAGAAAGAAATCATTGTGAAATGTGTTGAGTTCTAGAAAAATGAATTTATACATGTGATTTTTGGGCCTCAGAGCCTATTATTTTGTTTTTCATTATTTCTTATGGGAAAATATGTTTAGTTCTCAAAAATTTTAGTGTTAGTGCATTTTGTGCATGAATTTGAAACAAATTGAGTAAGACAACCTAGGTATCACTAATACATATGTGTATAGTGTTTTTTTTAAGGAATGAATGAATAATATTTCATTGAGATTTGGGTCTTTGATGGGATAGTCTTAGTCTTATAGTTTATGTCCCTTCATAAAAAGTATGGATCTGGGTGTGGCTCTGGTGCCTGTAACCCTAGAACTTGAGAGATTGAGACAGAAGGACTGATGGAAACTTGAGGCCAACCTAGACTAGTGCATTGTAAGGTAAGTTCAAGGTTAGTGTGGACTGTATAGTGAGACCCCTGTCTCCAAAACCAAAACTGAACCCAACACACACACACACACACACACACACACACACACACACACACACACACACACACACACACACACACTCTCTCTCTCTCTCTCTCTCTCTCTCTCTCTCTCTCTCTCTCTCTCTCTCTCTCTCTCTCTCTCTCTCTCTCTCTCTCTCTCTCTAAAGCCCAGCACCTCAGGATGGTTCCTTATTTGGAAATAAGACTGTTGAGATTAGATATAGGCTGACAGAAAGCTGCAAGTCAACAGTGGTCCTCCTGTGAAGGTACTGTTCAACCAGTTTTCTACAGTGTACCATTTTGCACAACAAGGAAATTGACCTTGTACAATCCAGAGTCCTCAGCCAGATTTCATCAGTTTTACATACAGTGCATACTTTTTTGAGTAGCATAACAGATGCTTTTCAGTCAGATGGAGAGTGTTAATATTGAGGATTTATCAGAAGACTAGTTAATTCAACTGTAAGCATGGCAGTTGCATTCTCCCTGATTACTTTTTTTTTGTTGGTTCCACTACAAAAAGGAGATCCTTTTTGGTGTCTCTTAGACTTAGTTGGGTTTTCCAACAAAGGCATCTGGCTGGACCAGGTTCCCTGTTCTCTCTAGGCTATGGCTATCCTATAGAGCTTGCAATACATTACTTGGGAAGATAGTTCTTTTGCCATGTGGGCTATTGTGAAGACTGCTGGCCTGTTTCAACTCATTCAGCTGAGGTGTATGGGTGGAGTAACCTCTGTGAGTGAGGTTTGTGTGGAGCAAATACACCAAGGCGAGTCAGAGATAGTAATAACTTTTGTGGCAAATGCTGTGGTTATGGTATGCCATGTCCCTCTTCAGTTACTCATTTCTTACTGCATTGTTAGCTGTACCTTTTAAATTCATCTCAATTATTAGCAATCTGTGTTTTCCTTTTCACTCAAGGCTTTTGCTGAGTGTCCTATGGGATAAAGAGAGACTGTCCTCTGAGCAATAACAATATGAAGAGAGATGTTTAGATGATGTAGAGATTTATTGAGTTCTTGCCTTGAAACATTTTTGTGTTTGTTTTCTTTGGGAAGATAATAACTGTATTACTTTAGATCTTCTCTTGCCTGAGTCTTCATAAAAGAGATACATTTGTAAAAGAAATGCATCTTTATCTTTTGTAATATTTCTGTTCTTGTCAAAGCCAAGTTTAAAAAAACTAACCTAAGAGTTAGTGTCTTCTAGAAAATTAGTCTTTGATAGATGTGGTTATATCCAATACTCTGAAACTAAAACTAATTCTTTATTTGATCTCAAGATCAAAACAAAACCCCAAGAAAATAGGCAGGGTATCCTAATAGGGAAAAGAACCATTGAAGCAGAATAAAGTTTGCCATCTGTATTTTAGTGTGGATGAAATATATTATGTGAAGATATATCAAGAAATTTATTAATCCTAAGGCTTAGGGAATTCTTGGACACCAGTGATTTATTTGCCTATAGGTAAAGCGAGATTTCGAGATTTCTCAGCCTCAGCACTGTTGCAGATCATTCTCTGTTGCTGAGCTTTGTGCATTGTAGGGTTTTTGGTAGCATCATTGGCTTCTATGCACTGGATTATATGAAACCCATCCTCCCCACCACTTGTTGTTGCCAAGTAGTGACAACAAGCTAAACACATCTCCAACATCGCCAGTGACCCCAGGGGATAAAACTCATCTCTCACTGAGAGCCACTGAGCTAAGAGTTAAGAAAGTAAGCACTGTACTTCTATATGGGTCAGTTTGTGGATTAACTAGCGATTTGATTTAAGTAATTATATTTTCTATTTTGTCTTAGTTACTTTTTTCTCATAGTAGGGACAAAATATTCAACACCCCAAATTAAGGCAGGAAAGGTTTATTTAGCTCACAGTGAGTGGAGGTTTCAGTCCATACTCGATTGGCTCTAATGCACAGTGGCACATGGCAGAGGGCAGCTGTTAATGGTGGCAAAAAAAAAAAAAAAAAAAAAAAAAAAAGGCAAAGAGAACAAAGGGAGAAGTCGTAGCTGCTAGCCAGCCTCTGTCCCCTCCTTACATTTGTATGCAGATTATCTGTCCCAGGGCAGGTGTAGAACTCACACATGTAATCCAGCATTGGATCCAGAATTAATTACAAACTCTAGAAGCCGCCTCTCGACTGTATGAAGCTTTTGGAGGACACCTAGATACAAACTGCAACATTTAGCCCCTGGACACCCCAAGACTTACACACATATCTTTATGCAAAAGGCATTTTAGTTGCCAGAGTCCTAACAGTTTCAGCATTG
The DNA here is from genome assembly GCA_004027165.1 of Ctenomys sociabilis. Taxonomy (NCBI): domain Eukaryota; kingdom Metazoa; phylum Chordata; class Mammalia; order Rodentia; family Ctenomyidae; genus Ctenomys; species Ctenomys sociabilis. Next base: position 23,051 of record PVKA01014328.1, read on the forward strand.
GTGAAATGTCCACGTCCCAAGTCCGCTTGAGATCTAAAGCAATCTCTCAGCTGTGAGCCCCTGTACAAATGAAAAGTTAAAATACTTCCAGCATTCAGTGGCACAAGATAAACATTAACATTCCAAAAGGTATACACAGCAGAATACCATTGGAAGCATTGGAAACAAAGCAAGTCTGAAATCCAGAAGGGCAAACAATAAGTCCTGTAGTTCCATGTGGAACATCTGCAGCAATCTGTGGCAAATTGTGAGCTCCAGGTGGCTTCTCTGTGGCATCTTTAGTGGTAGCTCCAGCAACTTCCCTCTGGGGCTGGCTTTGCTCTCTCCTTATACCTTTTCTCAGATAAGCCACGTTCCTGGCTTTTCTAAACTTCTGGGGTTTTCACTGCCCATTAGGCTTCTCACTCTGTGCTTTATCCACTGGCCTTCCAGCAACACACTGCCTGGCCTCCTGGGCCTTCTGAAATTGAGGTGGAAGCCTTCTTAATCTCAGAACTTCTTCATTCTGCAAGCACATGTAACCAATGCCATGTGAATGATCCAAGGTCTGCTGTCAGCTTGAGCAGTAGCCAGGCTTGCTTCTGCCTTGACTTTAAGGGTCAAATGGTTGGATTGTTGAGCACTCGGAACCTGATTCTGAGTATGTCATTGCCATTCTGGAACCTGGTGCTCTGTGGCTTTCTCCTGAAAGCAAAGTCTTTTGCTTTTGAAATTTTGATGCTACAAAAGCTGGAGACCTGCTGCCTCCTGCGATGCCCTTAGTGTTTTTTATTCTTCTGTCCCTTCTCAGCGATGGAGATCTTCACAGCAGTCTTTGTAGTCCATAGCTTTATTGGCACTTCCTTTCTGGACAAACAACATTTAAAATCATCCTGCTGGGTTTTTTTGCTCTTGATTTCCAACATAAATCTGACAAAAGCCCCCAACAATAGCCATGCCACTGCTTCAACATTTGATTACATTGAAATTACTTCCAGATTCACCAGCCATCATGCTTAATTCAGTCTCAGGCAAAGTCTTGGGACACAAGCAAAATGCAGACAAACTTTCTCCCAAGCAGTATCACACATCATCTGGAGTCCAGCAACCAATGCAGTCCTTCTTCCCACAAGAATCCTCCCCAGCCTGTCTTTACAGGCAGAATTTATATCAGCCTTCTGGTCTTTTGAGCCCATATAGAACAGCTGAAACTGTTCCAGTTCTTCTCTTATAGATAACATCTCCAAACCTTTCCTATATCTTCCCGTTAGCCATTCCCAAAAGCTCTTAATCTGCATGGTCAGGTAGTCATAGGAATGACCCCATTTCTCTGGTACCAAATTCTGTCTCAGTTACTCTTCTCTTGTTTCTGGGACAAAATACTCAACACCCAGAATTAAGGAAGGGAAGGCTTGTTTAGTTCACAGTGCAGGTTTCAGTCCATACTTGGCTGGCTCTGTGGCAGAGTGGCACAAGGCAGAAGGCAGCAGTTCATGGTTGCAGCTGAGGCTGTTAGCTAGCCTTTCTCCCCTCCCTTCATTTGTGGTAGGATTCATCCATAATCCCAGCGTTGAATCTATAATTAGTCAAACTCTAGAAGCTGTCCCATGACTGCATGAGGCTTTGGAGGGACAACTAGACACAAACTATAACATATTTTAATCACAGTTTCCCTGTGAAAAGCAATGATATGCCTAAAATTGGGTTTGACTCATTTATTTGGACACTTCTATCAGTGGGCTCAATGGGAACTATTTCAGTATATCAACACTTACATATCAAATGTAGAGTAAATTTGGACATCTTTGCTGTAAAGGATCGCTCTGTTAGATTACTTGCAGAAATGTGATATGAAAGGTATAACTGTAGAGGCTGGGAACATTGACTCCTTGCTGAAGGATGCAGGACATGTGCAAAGGGGCCAACTAGACTTAGCTGTTGGCTGTGTCCATTGCTCTTGCCGTTGTAGTAGGTACTTCAAGAAATAAAGCAAGTCTCTCTAACCATTCTTGGTGCTATTTTCCAAAAGGTTGGTAGTGGTTAACGTTTTTGTATTGGTATGAAGCTCCTTCTGACTCTTCACTGGCATACACACTTAGCTGACAGTAAAGTAATGAGACCTGCTTTTTGCTGAGATGTCTCCAGAAATATCTGAGCATTCCCTCTTAGCAGCAGTGGAAGGCTCATCCAAGGAATCTGCTCTGTAGAAATCATGCTATTTGGTTTTAGCATGTGTTGTTCTAAAGACCGTTCTCACAGAGGGGCTTTGCCTATTCTTCCTTCCTATGAGAAGAGAGGACATTTGTGGCACTGGAGCTTTGTGGGTACTTTCCACCAATAAAACCAAAGTGTGAGACCTTAGACAGAGTGGTTTTTTGTTTTGTTTTGTGGGGGTGGAGGGATCATGTGTGAGGAGCTCAATTCTGTTTCTTTTTCTATATTCTTATTCAGATTGAAATACTATAAGACATTTAAGTATGATCACTATTTTTCATTCAGGGGTAGTTGTTTTCTGAGTAGGAAGTAAGAATGAGTTTTGTATGGTTGAAGGAAAAATACTGAAGGGGCATTACAGTGTGATCTGGATGAGTTATAGGAATGAACAGAGCATATATGCTTGCTTGAAATAGGAGGGTTGCTTTGTGCTGAGACAAACCCTGTGTGTCAGCAGACACAGCTCTCCTATGGTAGTAAGCAAGATGTGTTTGTGAATGCATTTAAGTGTTGAAGAGTACAATACACTAATAATAGGCATCAGCATGGCAAAGGATGGAAAGTAGTATTGTGGAGCTATTTCAAAGGCTAAGATTAATAGTGTCTATTCTCTCTCTTGGCATTTCACTACTAGTTTTTGTGGATTAGTGTGAGGAGGACTTGTATTTTGAAAGTTTGGATAAGCTTCTACCAAGTTTTGATTTGTCTTTGGTTCATTCACCCTTGCCTGTTTGATTGCTTAGTAGTATTCTTTCTGATCTGATAGCATTCGGACTAGATGTTCCCCTCATCTTGAGGTGGATGTAGATCAACCTTAGATCAACCTGTGTAGGTTAGACGGGATGGAAGGAGGCAGCATTGAGGTCCCTCCCATAGCATACTTTCTGTTCATGCTCAATTCTGCTTTCATTGTCATTTTAAAATTTCTTCATATTTGGTGGTAACTGAAAACGCTGTATAGTACTGTACAGTACTGCAGTATTAACATTATTAATGTAGCGTTATATTTGTGTCAAATTATAGCATGAATACTAATCATTTACTAATTATAAGATCACACTGTACATTATAAATGACATTTCCTTTGATTGTATATTAAGTCAGGTGACTGTGTTTTGAATATTTTACTGGAATTTTTTAATGCAATTTTCTTTTTTTGCAGTATTGGGGATTGGACTTGGGACCTTGCACTTGCCAGGAAGGTGCTTATGCTGCTGAGCTATATCCCTAGCCTTGGAATTTTTTTTAGATCACCCTATCTAACATCAAGTCTGGTGAATGGGGATGTTGCCTTGGGTATCTTCAGGGTAACAAATATTAAATATTAAATACCTAAATGTAACATTTCCATAGAAATGATATTTAGATAAGTCAGTTCTGGTGGAGTTATTTATAAAATCAGGAGATTTCTCAATCTTTCTTGTCCCTTAGTTTCTCCTCTGCTCCTAATAAGAAATGCCACCAAGAGTGGAAACTTAAAAACTCGGTGTCAGCATTGACGTTGTTTCTGATATCCTCACGGTGATGTAGTGTTGTAGAACAGGAAACTCCTGTTTCATTTCTGGCTCTAATCTCTTAATCATGGTGCTGGCACAAGCTCATGAGCACATCCCTGGAGCTCCCAAACCTCCTTCTGTTGAAGTCTAAGATCAACATTCATATGCCACGTTTCAGCCTTGAGGGCAACTTTTTTTTTAAGCATTAATGAATTAGAATTGCTAATGGAACACTATAATTAACTTGTAGAGTTAAAAACAATTGATTAAAAATATAGTCAGTATTTAAGTAGGATTATATCATATATGAAGTTAAATTGAAATAAATGTGGACTGTCTTTGTAGGTTCCTTTTGTTATATACAAAAGGGGAGACAGTGGCACTGATAAAACAATTCAAGGTGTAAAACTGGTGTGAAGACACTGGTCACTGGATATGTCTGAGGCCTATTCTTGTTCCTCTTTTCCTAGAGATATTTATTGAACACCACTATATGAGGCACTGTCCTAGGTAGGCACTTAGGATATAGCTGCAAATAGGACAGAGGAAGCTGTTATTCCATGAAGTGAGATGAGAGCAGAGCCAATAAATCAGTAATACCCTGGCAGCTGCCAATGATTATAGTGAAGAAATTTGACCTTGTCCATTGCTGCCAATAATTATGCTAGGAAAAGAATGGATAAAGAAGGACTAAAGATATGTGAGAAGCCTTTTAGAGAAGATTTTTGAGGATACTTCATGTCTGAGCTGATATTTGATCAAGGATCTAAGTAGAGTATTGGGAGATGAGTTAGTGCTGGGAGGTGAGGGGCAGATGAGGGTTTTCCAGACCAAAGGGACAGAGACGGGTCAGCAGGAGGACTGGGGGTGAATGAGTGAGGGAAAGAGCTAGGCAAGCCAGGCTATGTGAGGATTCTCTGACTTTGGGGAGTAGAGTGCCTTCTGCTCAAAGTACTCAGTGGCAAGGTGCTAGTAGGGTGTTCAGAGATAACTAAATTGGTTCGAAGGTGATTGCTTGCCTGTGGTAAGTGGACTCACTTATCTGTAAATATGTTTGCAGAGTATTGAATTGTGTATTTTGTTGGGGGAATTGCACGACATGTGAGCTGTATATCAAGAAAACAAAAATGATCACTGTTATTGTGTGAAGGAAATCATTATGAGAAGAAGGAGAGCCAGTTGAAGAATCCTGCCAGTAGTTGTACTGCTTAGTTTTGTATGTCAGCTTACTATAACAGGGGTGGTCCCAATATTTATTCAGTTGAGATTTGGGTATGTTTATGGGGATGTTTTCAGGTGATACTGACATTTGAATCATTAGCCTCTGTAAAAGCAGATTGCTCTTCCTAATTTGGGCCTTACCCAATCAGTTGAAGGCCTGAGCAGTACAAAATGCTAGAACTGAGGCAAAAATGAAACAAAGAAATGAATAGAAAGCAAGCAGGTGAGCAAGCATTGTGGATTTTAGGTGGTGTTCCCTGACAGAATTACAGAAAAGTTAATTTAACAGACAATGTGTGATTTTTAACAAAAAGGAAGGAAATCACTAGAAGCCAGCCTCATAAGTTTGAGGCCACCCTTGGCAACTTAGTGACTTACCAAGACTTGATGTCAAAATATAAGAGAGCCAGTCCTTACACACCTTGGGATTTTTGATTCAGTACTTGTTGCTAGTTTGAGTGGCAACAAGGGCCCTGCACTCCCTCATGGCAGCCAGTCTCTGGGTATCCTCCAGATAGGTTGGGGTTCCCTAGTGCTTTTGGTCTCTTGCCGTCTTTCTGACATTATCTCAAGTTTTTGATTATGTCTTTATTTTTGCATGGTGTCTATGCTTGTGGAATTGGTATAGTCAAGATGGAGAAAAGTAAACACAATGTTTGCAGGTGAAATCTTCAACAGCCAGGTAAACTTGCTCAATTTTTGTGAGCAAAATATTTAAATTCATGTAAGCTTCAAGTGAGGTTTCTGACAGTTTGCTGTAGGGTTTTATGCTAGTCCTGTTTATGCTAAAGAAAAAGACAAGAACATAGGAATTGTCCACTTTATAGCTGTTGAAGCAATACTGTGTAGTTAGTATACATAGCAGAATCTCTGATTAGAGCTGAGTAATACTTCATTGTATAAAAATATCACATTTTTTTTAATCTGTTCCTCAGTTGATAGGCATTTGGGTTGTTTCCAAGATTTAGCTGTGACAGATTTCTCTACTATAAACATGGGTGCACATATATTGCTGTAGTATGATGTTTTCAGTTCTTTTGAAAAGATTCCCAGGAAGGGAATAGCTGGGTTGAATGGGACCTCTAATCCTAGTTTTCTGAGGAATATCTGCATTGATTTCCACAGTCTATACTCTCACTAACAGTGGAGAAGGGTTCTTTTTTCCCTGCACCCCCTCCAGCATTTGTTATTGGTTAACTCCTTGATGATAGCCATTGGAGTTGAGGATTTTATAGGTGAATGGGTGCAGCTAGAAAGCATACCCATAAGTAAAATAAATCAGACCCACATGCGGAAACATCATATTATCTCCCTAGTATAAGAACCTGAGAGAATGAATAAAATCTGAAAGGTACAATAGACACTGTGAAAAAGAAACTATTCAAAGGGAAGGAATAACTGGGATGAGGGAAAGGAAAAAAAAAGGGACAAAGAAATACATATGTATATACAGTGGTCCTTCACTTATTGCAGAGGTTACATTCTAGACACCCCTACGATAAATGAAAATCATCCAAGTAGTGATGTATTTTAGTATACTTATGGCTTTATAAACCCTTCCCACTCTTTTAAAAACACTTCTAATGTTCTTAACCTGTTTTAAACTATAAACCTATGTAATTTTAACAACATACTTATATTGTATGGTACTGCAAAAATCCCGTGATATAGAGAAAAATCCACAATAAATAATTTAAAAAATGTGTTTGGTTGTTGCAGGGTCTCACTGTGCAGCTCATACTCATGATGATCCTCCTGCTTTCAGCCTCCTCAGCACTGGGATTACAGGCGTGTGTCACTCTGGCCCACTCAGTGTGCCCTGGGGGCAGTGCTGGAACAGCACGTGGTGTGGGGGATCAAACCGTGGTTCCTATGCTTTGCCTAAGCTTGCCCAAGCACATGCTTTAGTCTGCTGAGCTATCTCGCTGGCTCCCATAATAAATAGTTTTGATTAATATTTTTTGAAAACCCATGAAACAGTGAGTCTGTGAAAGTTGAACTGCAAAATAGCAAGGGACCACTGTACACAAGATAGCTTGGGTGATTGTATTGCTGATTTCTGTTGCTCTATTGAGAGGAGCAGGTAATGCTTAACTTTTTTTCTCTCTCCTTTTTAATTTTTTATATTTATGATCAGCTTTGCATCCTTATGTCTGGTAATATGAACAATGAATTTAAAGGCAGCAATATACAATATAACAACCATTGTTGAATTTGTATCATTTTGTTTAGTGAAATTCTGTGTGGTTCCTGTTTTTTTTAACCATCTATTTGTATTCTCTTCAAAAAAGTAAAGAAAAGTATACAAAGGAAAAAATCTCTGATTAGAAATGAAACAAAGAAAGGGAATCAACAGGAGAGTGGGTGAGGAAGGAGGGAGAGAGGATGAGAACAGCAGTAGACATGCGTTGTGGCCGCTAACCAGTTTCCCACAAGAAGTGCACTCCATGTTGTGTACTACACACACGCACAAATAAAATTTAAAAACTTACCTAGATGGGTCCAAGTATTCAACAGGTTGTTTGTTAGGAAGAAAGCTTAATTATATTTTAGTTGAACAAAGGTCACATGGGTCTGAAGGGGTTTTATGTGCTTTAAAATCTTATTCTTGCATTGTAAGCCTTTATCCAGTTACATCTCAGTGGCAGGACCTTATGATTTTCAATTTAGATTTCTCTGTGCCCAACTTAATTTGATTAGCCTATGGTTCATTTAAACAGGTCATCCTCAAATGAAATATTGAAGCCTGTGTTACCTAGGCATGCCTGGTCCACATCTCAGTCAATATATAGTACTGTATAGATGCTACCATGAAAGGTATGCACTTCTGTAATAGAAGTTAGGTGACATTTATGTACTGACTGTACAGTATTCAAAAGATATGTTTATATATAAATCTATATATTATCTCTCTATTTTTTTCTTGCGAGTCATGATATATTTTTCCTCATTAAGCCCTCCAACTAACACTTTCATCTCCATTTTTTTAGAGCAACATAATCTGGGTATGATAGTACATATCTGTAATATTACCTATGCAGAAGAGGGAGGCATGGGGATTGAATGTTTCAGGCCAGTCTAAGCAAATTGATAAGATCTTGTTTCAAAAAGTCTGGTCCAAAGTTCAGTGTTAGAGCACTTGCCTAGCATACATGAGGCCCTGGGTTTAATCCCTAACACCACTGTAAATTAAAAAAAAATTAGCATTACTAGTGAGCCTTCATTGTAATTGACCACACATGGAATCAGACATGGTTTTATGATGTTTAACCCTAGAAAGGAGGACACACCAGAAAAAGGAAGTCTGGTAGTTGTGGTTGGTAGAAAAATAGTCCTCCAAGATATTTGCACTGCAATTCATAAAAACTAGGTGTCTTGAAGCAAGAGATAACTAGGTTGCAAATGGAATTAAGCTGGCTAATCAGTCGACCTTTAGATTTGGAGTGTATTGGGCAATCCAGGTGAGCCCAGTATAGTTAGAGGAGGCCATAAAGGAGGTTTGATAGGAGAAATCAAATAAAGAGTATTGTGTGGAAGATCCAGCTGGATGCTTCTTGTTTGGAAGATGGTGAATAAGATTATGAGCCGGGAGTATAGATTGCCACCAGAGGCTGTAAAAGCTAGGACATGGGTTCCTTCCTAGAATGCTACAGGGGCATCACCCTGTGGAAACCTTAATTTTAGCTCAGGGAAATTGAAATCCTAATAGAACTGTGTTGTTTTATACCTTTCTTTTGAGGCCATTTGTCTGAACCTTAAGAGGTTCAAGAGTTACGCAGTGCTCTTTTGGAATTCCAGCCCCACAAATTAGTACATGAGGTTGCAGGTACACCTTCTGGACCTCAGATAATCTGTGTGGAAAAAGGGAACAATAAGGGTTGCCAGGTTTTTTGGTGAGAATTTGAGTGATATAGTTTTTGTGTAAATTGCATCAGTCGGCTAGCTGGTGTAAAGTTAAGCTCAGTAGTCAGTAAACTGCCAACTAGTTTATTCCCTTGAAGGGCCAGTTCAACAACACAAGAATGGAGAATGCTGCATGAGGGACAAGGACAGCTGCAGTGACAGGACACGACACAGGAAGAGTGAGGCTGTGAGGTAGATGAAGCAGGAGAGCTAAGTAAGAAGCTCCTAGGTGAGACAGATAATTGAACTCAAATTGCTTAGGAGGTAGATTTAGGATCAGTGTTTTACAATTACAGCGATGGAATCTTTGGACTTTTATCACATAGGGATGACCAAAAGTGAGTCATCCTTGTGAACTGGCAGGTACCTGGGGCTAGAATGTTTACACAGGGCTGGTGTTGCTGGCACGTCATCCATATGCTTGAGATTCACCATGTGGTTCATAAATGTGATTTAAATGTCCTTTATTGCTTTATAAAGTCCATCTTAGTATCATGTATGGGTTTTCTTAAAGCAATTAATTGTTTTACTTTGGAGCACAGAACATGGATGGTCTGAGGACAGAACTTCTTAAGCTTAAATTTTAGCACTTAAAAAATAGTACATAGATAGATATTTGACTTGACTTTTGGTATAAGGCTTAATTTGAATAATCTGCAAAAATGGTTGCTTAATTCATACTGCAGTTTGACAAAGCCTGTTATTGCTTCTGCGTGGTTAATTGTAACCTGAGTTAAACATTTCAGTAATTAGCCCTTTGCAGAGTACTCAGCCCTGCCTCCCTGGGCTTTCTGCTGTTCCGACTTGCCAGCTCTCATTCGTCTTGGTTGGTGTGGCGGTTTTGGCTTTTGCTCTGCCAGGTAGTGCTGGCAGAATACCGTCTCCCTGCGGCTGGCGTTCTTCGTGTGCATGGTCTCCTGTGTTACTGCTTGGCAGTCAGCTTTCCTAGTTTTTCCCTATTTCTGTTTTTGTGTGTTACAGAATTGCATTTCTTTCCTTCTCCTCCACTCTTTTGCTATCAGCAAATGAATGACTTTTTCTTCTTCTAGAAGTAGATAACTAACTCATTAGAAAAACGAATGAGACTGCCTGCTTATTTTTCTTACAAATGACTATTAATGTTAGATAGCTAATGAGTATCTACCTATAAAATATAAAATACAGATGTGCTATCTGACATGATATTTATTATTAACCAAGCCATAAGATAGAGGATGAGTTCTCCAAAGTAATACAAAAGCAGTATCAGCTGATCAAATCCATGGTTCAACTGCTTTGTTAATTAAAATGCAAATTTGCATATGGTATTCATTGTGCTATAGGAGTTGCTTCAAAATAACTTTGATCCTTGTTTACATGTCATAAGAATGGAATTTAAATATCATTGGTGATGGTCTGCTAGTAAGAGTTCTGTAATTTGTAGGTGATTCATGTATACACTAATAAGAAATATTGCTGTAAGCCCTATATGATAATATTTTCCTCACTTTATTTGCCATGTATCTGGTTGTCTCCAAAAACTTGAGTCTCCTGGGGGACCTTTTTTTCCATGCAGGATGTGATTTAGCAGGGCTGTGGTGAGCTCAAGATTCTGTGTTTCTAACAGGTGCCCGAGCAAAACCATTACTGCTGGTCTGTGGATCTTGCTTTGAGTACCAAGCCTCCAGGGCTGCTGTTCTCCAGTGTCTCTGAACATCAGCCTCCCTTGCGGACCGTATGGCTTTATAGCTTGTGTCTAGATGTTCCCCCCAAAGTTTCATGTGCTCATAGGAAGGGCTTTTTCAGAGGTTGCTGAATCTAGAGTGTGTGATGCTGGGATTAAGGGCATGTGATTCCTAAATCAGTCCTCTGGTTGGCCACTGCCCTAATCCAGGTGTCCTAGATAAGGTGCAGAGAGGCAGAAGGAAGCTGCAAAGGTCCCTTGCTTGCTTTGCTATGTTCTGTTGCTGCAAACTTTCTCCTCTGAGATGCTTGTCTGCTATGCCACCATGCCAAGAGCTGGGATTATAGCCACACACCGCCACACCCAGTCTTAATTGTTGTCTCAGTGCACTCTAGGGACAGGGCTGGCACAGCAGGCCCGGGGATCACACCCATGGCTGCTGCACCTGCTTGCAGGTGCTTTAATCCACTGAGCTATTTGCCTGGCCCAATTATGAATTTTTGGATGTGTAAGGGGAAAAAATCCAGAGCATACTGCCACTTGTATAAATTATACCCACAAAACCATTTGCATTTTAAACACATTGGAGAAGGCATCATCTGTTAGAAAGTATTTAAGTGAAACTCATATAACATGAAATTAATCATTTTAAAGTGAATAATTTAGTGGCAGTTAGTACATTTACAACATGGTAAGCATTTCCAGATTATGCTGTAAAGCCTCCTGACCATTGTGTCATTTCTTTTCCATTCTTCTTCCCTCTATCTCCTGGCACCCTCAACTTAACCTTCTGCCTCTAGAGACTTACAATTTGGCTATTTCAGTGAATATGAACTATGATCTATGTATACTTCTTTCACTTTGGGTGATGTTTTGGACGGTCATCCACATTGTAGCATGTTTCATTATTTCATACCTTGTAAGTGGGTAAATAATATTCTTCATGCCTCTTGACTTGTTTTCACTTGATTTGTTGAGGGACAGACTTTTTTAAAAAAACGTTTTCTACCTTTTGACTGTTATAAGTAGTGCCACTTATCAATGTACATGCACATGGGCTTGGTGGAGGATCTTTTCAGTTCTTCAGTCTCTTCCTAGGGGGAAGGCACCTGTTAATGGAGAGGCATGGACGTGAATGTGGGCTTGTGAGGTAGAGAGGAAAACAGCAGAATCACGGAGGAAGACAAGCACGTATGTTGACTGACAAGTGCTAGAGGAGGCTGGACTAATTGTATCTATCATTTGGGTTCTCTTGAGGAACAGAGTCAACAGAACATGTGTACAAGAGGATTAATTAACTAGACTTACAGTAGGAGAGGTGATAGGGGAAGGTGACCGAGACCATAACGGCTGTCCATGGAATCAGAATCAGAAACAGAAGAATCCACAGTGGCCATCTGCAGTGCTACAGAGTAGGAAGTTCTAGAAACTTCTCAGTGCAAGAAGATGGAACCTGTAGGGTAAGAGTAATGGTAGAGGCAGCAACTGTCCTCAGTCAAAGGCTGGGAGGCATGCAGGAGAGTTGCAGCGTGAGTCTGCATAAGGAAGCTGAAGAAGCGAGTGGCCACTGTCCAAAGGCTATGCCAGCAGAGGTGGCATTCACCCAAGACAATGGGAGTTCAAAAAATGGGCAAACTTTCTTTCCCTTTTTTATTCTCTCCAGGCTATAAGCCTTTCAGTTGCTTCATGCACATTGATGTGGGGGTCTTTCTCCCTTAGTTTGTTGGCCTACATGGCAGTCACCCACAGACACCCACAGCTGTGCTTTGCTAATCTTCAAGTCATGCTTTACTCCAGTTAAATTGACATTCCATGATTTAAGAGTCACGCTCATTCAACTTTGGACCCCTGATGTTCTTCCCAACACTTCTATCTGCAAGAAAATGAGTTGAAGTGGGATAGGTATATGTCACTGGATTAGTGCTTATGGAAGGTAAAAGGAGCAATGGGAGGCCTGACTATAAGGCTGGCTAACAGGGAGACACAGCAGGAGCTTTTTCAGTTTTGGGGTGTCCTTTATCCATTGTCAGTAGCTTATCTTCACTCGTATGTATTAACTCCCTGGTCCCTAAGGAATGCTTTATTTTATCTGTCAGATTCTTTGCTAGTTTCCCTCCTTCCCTGATTACAGCTGTTTGTAGAACCTGACTTACCTCCTCTGCTCCAGTCCCTTTCTGAAAGCTCTTCTTCCTCCTCTGGTACTGGACACCGAAACCAGAGCTCTTGCTTTGTGTTATGGTATCTCCAGCCCTTCGTTTATTTTTGAGAGAAGGTATTGTTATGTCTGTAAGTTGTCTTAGGTGGGCTTAAGCTTGTGACCCTAAGCCTGGTAAGCATGAGGTTCTGAGTTTGATTCCCAGCACAGACAAAAGTCCAACCAACCCACCAAACGAAAACTCCACAAAAACTTGTGACCCTCCTTTTTTAGCCTCTCAGCTAGCTGAGATTAGGGCACTTTTCCCAGCTGGCCTTTCTCTCTCTGTCTCTCTTTTGAAACACTCTATTCTTTTGTGTTCTATAATGCTGTTCTCTTTTTTACCACTGATTTCTCTATACAACTGAGTCCCCCTTTTAAACTGTCCTTAAATATGGTAGTTGATTATGAATACTTCATTTCCTTTGTTTTCCTGAGAGGGCTCATCTACAACCAAAGTTTCAACTCCTACCATGTGTACTTGATTCCTCAAACCTTATTTTAAGATCACATATTGCTGATGAGTTTTGAACCTAATTTGCTGCTAGTTAGACATCTTGACATGGACATTTCTATAACTTATCTTAAAACACTTTTTATTTCAAATTAATAAAAGTTCTTTCTCTTATGGTGGTAACCAGCTTCTAAAGTGAATTTTACCTTCTAGTAATCATTCCCCTATATTAAGCAATTGCACTTAATTATCTAGGTGATCTAGTGAAGAGATCTCATTCCTCTAGTGAGGAGGCATTGAGACATTGAAGTGCTGGTTAGATTCCTCCCCTGAGCATAGCAAACATGAGAAAGGCAACAACACAGGAATTGTTGGTATTGACAACTGGCAGCTTTATGTTCCTAGCATTGAGAAACACTTTTCAGGCATAGATAGAACTAAAAGCATTGGCAGGAAAACAAGGTCTAAAGATGAGGTTGAGGGTGTGGTTGTAAAACCCTTAACATTCCTAGAAAGATCCAAGGGTGCCTGCAAGGTCTGTCCAGCCTGCTAATAGAGTGTCTAAGGAGCTTCAGGCAGTGAAGGGCTTCTCTTGAGATTCATAGGTGTGGCTTTTGTCTATTGGAGTGAAACACAGAAAGATTCACAGAAGATCTAGGGCTTCTTTGAGAGAATTGTATTTGCAAAAATACTGCTAGCTTACACTGAGACAGAATTATAAAATTAAGAGAACTTTTGTGCCCTCAGACTTTTATTAGAAAGTCAGGAAAGGAAGTAGACTGAGAGAGACTGGGACGGGAGAGGAAAAGGGGACATAAAAAGGAAAACAGTGTGTTTCGTACATGTGTCAGCTCCTCATGATGGATGCAGGCATTATGAACTTCAAGTGTGTACTGGTAAGAGTTAAAAATAAAGGAAGCAGACCAAGGAAGCTACACAACTATAAATGTGGGTTTCTTTTCAAGGAAAAGTGAAGATTATTTTTTTTATTTTTTATTTATTTATTTTTATTTTATTGAATTACAAATGTCAATCAGACAGTTTCAAGACACCTTAACAATACAGATTTGATAAATTAATACATTGCAAACTGTTTTCATAATATTTTGGTATTGTACAAGGTGCATACATGATATTATATTTACAGATATTATTTGAGCAGATATCTCTTATCAGTGAATTAAGAGTATAGCTGCTTACTTATCTTATTTTTTATGCCTGAATTATATCCAAAAATTCAATAATTATTTTCCTAGTGGATGACCATAGTACTGGAAGCCGACATAATATCCTGTCCAACCACCATTAGTGCAGATCTTGCCTCTCATAAGTGAAGATTATTTTTAAGGTGGGATGAAGATTATAGTGGGTACAGCCAAAAACCTTGAAGTATTTTCTGGTCTTGAGTTCTAATGAAGGAAATACCAACTTTGCACAGGTTGAAAATGTCTGTGGACCTGTAACTGCTGTGTGCCTTTCATGCATCCTGATGGTCTGCGGTGTCTGTCCTGATTGTGACACACCTGTGCCACCATTGTATGTTGAGAACAGGTGGTGGATAGGCCACTTCTTTTCAGTTTCCTAGCAATCAGCTTGAAAGGGGCTCTACCCAGGGGCTACACTTAAGAAATGACACCCAAAGTACCTCATGTATACCTGGATCTAACTTAGATGATGAAATTCCCAACTTTGGTCCGACCTTGGAAAGCATTGATAATTCTGGGGCTTGAGTAGAAGTTAGCGAATTTTGCATGTGGAAGAGGTATGGATCACTGGGGATTCGAAGTGAGCGATGGTAGCTGATCGCCCCATGTTTCTTGCCTGGTATTTATGTTCTTGTGTAGTGTTCTGTACATTGAACTGAGCTGACCTTTGTTTTTTTATCCTCTATATTTATTTATTTTTTAAATAATATATTCAGAAACAAATAGCAATGAGTTTCAAAACTGATTTGTAGGACAGTTTCAATAATTAATACATTGCATATTATTGTCTTCTTAGTGGTTATTCATAGTACAAGATGCAGACATGATATCCTGTCCACAAAAACTATTAGTACAAGAAATCTTTCTTATCATTGAATTAAGAGAAAGTAGCTGTATATTTTTCCTAACTATTTTGAATATACAGATTCAAAATGGTCCTTCATTTGTATCCCTTTTTTGTTTAGTTTTGTCAGAGATGGGTATTCCATTGTCATTTAAATATTGTAGGTATGTGAATTCAACAAAATATTCCAATACAGTCCAGTGCTTCATAATAGTAGTGGGTTATCCGTAGGACTGGTAATGTCAGAAGTCACATGAGCTGACCTTTATAGCCAATGGAATATTGAGGAAATGATGGGATGTGACTCCAAATGCTACAATATGCTTCCCTCTTGCTCTCTCTTGGGTTGCTAGCTTTGTCAAAATAATTCTTTGGGGATGTCAATGGAGGCTTCCTGGAGATAACCAGCCCTGGTTTGATTATTGTGTAAGTGAGCTACCATGGGGATGACCCCCAGCTTCATGAAAGTCTTCAGATAACTGCACTCTGGACTGACATCCTGCCCACAGCCTGATGAGAATCCTTTAGGTCAGTGAAGGCCACTTTCATGTTTCTGACACTCCAAAATGTGTTACATCAACATCTGTTGCCAGGCTAGGGAGATAGCTCAGTGGTGTAAGACCCTACCTGGCAAATGCAAGGACCCTGGTTTGATCCCAGATACTGCATGCTGTGCTGGCCCTGTTCCAGGCCCACTGAGCTGGCTCCCGAAACCAGGAGTGGTGGTGCAGGCCTGTAATGCCAGCGTTGGAGAGGCTGAAACAGGAGGATCTCTAGAGTCCATGCTGCATAGTGAGACTGCATCAAACACATAAGAAATGATACTATAAGCAGCTAAGATTTGAGATAATGTACTATGCAATATAGGATGTTAATAGATGTAGTAAAGTGGACTAATACAAACCTGAGAACTTGTGTAGATGTTTTGACTTTCCCATCCTTAGTTTTTAGTAAGCATGGCAGTTTATTAATCAGTAGAAAGAAGGTTAGAAAGAATGTGGAAATCTCAAGCCATCTACTTTTTCTGTTATATATGGTCTACCTCTATAAAGTCTTTGAGTGAAAAGGGTTGGTAGATACCTTTAAGTTTCATCATTAAATTTTTTTTCTTTTGAGAAGCCACTTTTGATCTGAAAGTATTGGGATTGCACATTTTTCATTCAGGCTTTGCCTAGGACTAAAATTGAATTACACTTATTTTTTTGTGAGCTTTGTCTTTAATGAAGTATAGTCACTTTAGATTTGAAGTATTTTCTTTCTAAATACTCATAAATTTTGTGGAATGTGTGACTCTATCCTTATCAACTTGTACATGTAGTTAACCAGATAAATGCTATTATGTTTTATAAAATTTTTTTGCCTCTCAATTCTGTAAGTCTTAAACTCAAAGTTACCACTTTAAGTTTGATTTTGTTTTAATACTTCATAATACTTTATGTTTTTTGTGGTGCTAGAATTTGAACCCAGGGCCTCAAGCATGCTAGGAAGTCTTTTAACACTGAGTTATACCTCTATTTTAATACTTTGTAATATTGTGAATATTCAGAGCCAAATTGATTTGGTAGGAGGACTTCTGCTACTTGACTTTTCATTTTTTTTTTATGAGAAATTTGCTTCCTTCAAATTTGGAATTATGTCAAATCCACTCCCACACTTTGGTCTGTTCCTTACAGGACCAGATTTTATAGCCAATTATTTGTATCATCTGGCAAATACAAGTAGTAGGTTTTAAAAATTATTAATATAATAAATTTATCCATTTGTTTTCTTTGAATTTTATCAATAAATTATTTCTCCATAAAACCATATTAAATATCTTTCTTTAATTTGCTCAACTTTTGCTTCTTCCATTAAAAAAAAACTATTTATTTATTTGTTTATTTGGTACAGGGCCTTCCTATGTAGCTCAGACTTGTAGTGATCCTCCTGTCTCAGCCTCCCCAATGCTGGGATTACAGGCATCACCATGCCTGTTTCAGTGGTTGGCACTCCACTATCTGGGTTCTAGGGTCTGCATGGCATGTGGTATCCAGGATCAAACCTGGGTCCTTGCGCTTACCAGGCAGGAGGTTAGATTGCCAAGCTGTCTCCCCAGCCTGGCTTCTTCCATTTTTGAGGACATCTTATTTAAAACAGCTCATGTGTTTCTACTTCTAACTGGGTAACCCACTCTGCCTTTTAGTGACAGTACCCTGGAACAACTGTTCCCTTCCACAAATAGTGATTTTTAAAAAATCACTAGCAATCAGTGTTGTTTTTCTCTATGCCACCTTCTCTTGCACCTTCCCCATGTCTCTCTCTCTCCAGGAACATAAGCATCAGCTTTGCCCTGCCTGCCTCTCTCCTCTAGTCTTTCCCTCCCCCACTGCTGTGCTACCTCAGCTCCTTCATCCTCTGGGATGAACTGCCAGAAGCAGGAGTGTGTGCTTTCTCCAAGTGGCGGGCTATCTTCCGGTCTGTGAAAGCTGGCCCTGGGGGAGGTGAGGTCTTAGGAGGTGCATACCTGGGAGGGGGTGGCCAGCATGATTAGAGGACATGCACGTGTTGGCATGTAAGGAGAGCAGTCCCTTGCCTGAGAGCCTCAACAAAGCAAAAGAATCAGCTCACTTCAGATCACCACAAACTCAGTCCTATCAAAGTGCTTTCTTCTTTCTTTTTGCAACGTAGCAACGATGAAGCTGAAGCTAATTCTGGTAGCCAAATGTGTGTGGTTGGAGTGCAGCTGACTGTAAAATAGGGTATATTGTGGTCCCTGTTGGTGCCACAGTTTATGTTAAAAAGCACGGTTGGTAAATGGAGGTTTGGGGTTTCAAAATTAGATACAAGGGCAGCTTTGGAGGAGGAGATTAGAGTTTTCTTTTTCTTTTTATGGCAGGGGCAGCCCATGAGACAGGTGCAGGGAGTGAGTAATGTGCCACTCCTAAGCCACGTGGCTTAGCCAATGAGCACCAGGTTTCCCTGTGGTCCTGTAGTGTGGCTTTCCTGTCCGTCAAGAGCTAGCTCAGCAACCAAACCCAGATTTCAGGTGTGGTATTCCATAGTCGTTCTGTAATTTGTAATCATAGAAACAGAATGTTCCTCCTCTTATTTCTTCCCTGCCAACAGTTTCTGGGTGGGTGAATGTCAGTAGCTGGAGTTATTTTTAAAGAGGAGAGGTGAGGCTTGTCGTGCGAAGCTGGGAAGAGGGCGTTTGTTTGCAGAGCAGAGCTGACATCAAAGTGTAGATTACTGCTCAGTGGCTGGGCGCTTGTCCTATACCAGGTAATGTTTAACGTGCCAGTCACAAAGATCACAGAAACAGTATATGCCTGGGCACAAGATAGCACTACCTTTTGTGCTCTGGAGACTGAGAAGCCCTGTGTGCCTACGTATTATTGTTTTTTTTTAATATACGTATGCGTTGGTCTTTCCTGGCTGCAATGGACTTTGAATCTGGGAAGTTATATCATAAAATTTTTAACCTTTGAGAGCGAGCTTGGCTAAGCAACCACTTTCCAATTCTTTTCACAGGATAATGTAAACGTTTTTTTGAAAGC
Organism: Ctenomys sociabilis; assembly: GCA_004027165.1. Lineage (NCBI taxonomy): Eukaryota > Metazoa > Chordata > Mammalia > Rodentia > Ctenomyidae > Ctenomys > Ctenomys sociabilis. The sequence continues at coordinate 41,760 of PVKA01014328.1, forward strand.
TTGTGAACAGATTGGATTGAAAGAAGCCCAGCTTTTCCATCCTGGGGACCTACAGGATTTATCGAATCGAGTCAATGTCAAGTAAGTTTCACTGGTTTGTTACGTGTATATTGAAACTCCGAGCTTGCAGCTTAAGTGGAAATAATTGCTGAGAGCTCATGATTACTGAAAAACCATTCATCTCTGTTCTTCCTCTGTTCTCATTCCAAAATAGACTACTTAAAAAAAATGGCTTGAGGTCTGTGAATGTGAAGCTGTCTATAATCGGTAGTGTGTTGTGCTCTTAAATCTGTGCTGAGTGAAATGGCAGCTTATGTTTTAATGTTTTTTCAGGGTGGTAGTGTTTGCTTGTTAATGGTAAAGATAGCCTTTGTACTTATAAAGTATATTATAGTTTACAGCCTGAAAATAATTATTTAAAAGTAATTTTTATAATATATCTGGTTAAGACAATTTTTTGGTAGTGGGAATTGAACTCTAGGCTTCATGCTCACAGCAGGCAGGTGCTATGCAACTCAGCTGCATCCCCAGCTTCAAAGACATAGTTGTTAACAAAAAAATTAGACCAACACAGTGGTAAAAGAAATCTTGTTAATATTTGGAAGATAGAAGTGCCTGGGACCACCCTGTAATGCTGGTGACCCTGTTAGTTATGATTGCTTTTTAAAAAATGAGCTGTTTTTACTCTTTGGTGTTTGAACAAGAAAGCAAAAGTAGGGGTGAAGAGGTGTGTTTCTGGATTTTAAGTGGAAAATGGTATGGAAATTTGGTTTTAAACTTTTATAAGATTTTTTTTTCCTATAAATCTAATTTGCTTTCAGGAAATCAGTAATTAAATCAAATTGCCAGATAAATGTGCAGCCAAATGATTTAATTTTATAATAATGACAGCCTTCTTATAGGAGTTTAACATCTAATGAAAATTTTTTCCATGTAGGAAAATATATACTTTATCCTGTCTGTACAAAAAATAGAAGTGAAAAAACTGGCATTTTCCAGTTCACATAAAGATTTAGTTTATGTGGTTCATATCTTTGGTAGTATGTCAATCATTACTACAAATTGACTATAACAATTTACATATGACCATTGTTTTATGAAAAAAATAACAATGAGTACCTTAGTATACACTGTCTTTTAATAGTGCAACCTAAAGTTTAAGTTAGCATTGGTTTTTAAAAAGTCTTAACAATATTTTAAGAATAAGCCAGTGATTTCAAACCTACCTGTATAATTCTAGTGAAGGTTTTCATTAATCCAAAACAGTAATATGTACAGGGCAGAGAAGAGTCTCAACATTCCTGATTAACGTACAGTTGAGTGGTCCTAAGTTTAATCACCACAGTATTTATTTCTGCAGTAGAGAGGGTATGTTTAGTTTTTATGAAAAATAAGAATTTAAATAAATATTTTTCCTGATCATCATATTCTGATGGTCAAAGAAACTTTATAGAGTTTGATACTCATTAAGGGTGAATTATGCTTTCCTCTAAACATATTGCTTTGAAACTCTTCACCCTATAGTTGAGTAGGCTACAGACTGAGTGAAACTTGTTTGTTGGTTTGGTATCCCAAGGGTGCATCTATGAAACTTGCCTGGAGCCTGCTTCAGGAGCTGTTGGGTCTAAAATGGTTAAGAAAAAGCTCTTATCAGGGCTCAGCCGTTAGTGAAATTACAGGACTGACAAAGTGAAACCAGGAGGTCACGTAGTTACAGCAGTAGTAGTAAGAAGTATGTAGAACAACTTGTTTTAGTGGAAACCACAAGTCTATCACAGCAAGGTGTGCCTCAGTCTTCCCGGAGAGCATACAGGGTGAGGACTTTGGCTTTGCTTGAGAGCTTTTCCCTTAATCAAAGTATTTTGTTCAAACAAGAATGAGGGTACTGGGCCCTGCCGAGCCTTCCAGATAAGACCCAAGGGACCTGGCAAATGACTGCTTTAAAAACATTGGCTGAGCTCTTAAACTCTGAGATAGCATTTTTGTAAAGGAAGCAGACTTAAGGGAAAGCAGGTAGTTACTTACTAAACAGTAATGCTTTCCTTAGTTTCTAGCCTTGCTCTTATGTAATGTGGGGACTCCTGTAAGTTGAAAAACCTGCCCTATCATTATCATAAATTAAAGACTTGATGTTGACTAGATCTGTGGATCTCAACTAGAGGCAGTCTTGCCCCTCTGAGGACATTTGGCCATGTCTGGAGACATTTTTAGTTGCAATACTGGGGTGGGGGTGCCACAGGGATCTAGTGGGTCAGGAATGGTGCTAAGTACCCTGAAGTGCACAAAACAGTTGTCCTGAGGCAGAATTTTTCTACTTCAAATAATAATGCTGGAGTTGAGTGATTCTAGCATAGACTTAGAATTCCTTGCTTATTCCCTCCTTGCCAGGAAAACAGCTGAGTGGAAAGGAAGGCTACTGCCTATGACAATCTTTTGCTCACTGATGTAGGGTCACTTCTTCACTGTCAGGCAATACTGTCTGCATTTCCTTGTTCCTGTGTTTATTCAATTGGAAATCTCATTCTAATTTGTTTGAGAATGTAGTAATGGAAGTTGTAGTGATGGAAGTGAGATTATTTTGCTCATCTGTATGTATTTAATTTAGCAAAAATGTAGCAAATGATTTGAGTATTTCAAGTGCTTGGTCATTACTCTGCTACCTAGGGTTTATCTTGCAGCACCTAGCTAGCCCTGTTGCTGGCCTCACTGTAAACACATCGTAACCATGACATACTGCAAGCAAACAGGACAGACAGTTAATATCTTCTGTGGTGTCCAGTATGAGGTGGTTTTGTGAGGGGACAGACACACATGGCTGTATAGGTCCTGTGTGTGCTGAGAACGAATTGCTGGAGCAGAAACAATTAAAGAGCTGTTGGTAGCAAATAATTTCAGTAATCCAGACCTGAGCTACAATTGTTTTCCAGCAATTTGAGATTTACAAATAATTTGTAAATTTGTCACTGCTGGGTCAGAATTAGAATACTCTTTATACTTTTGAAATTATACATACTCATATGGGATCTGATTTTCTAAATGAATGAAGTTGCAGGAAGTAGTAGTTTGAACTTTTCCAGATGTATTTGAATGATATGGTTCATCTTGATATTGCATCTACTTGAGTCAGCTGCTATTTTTATTTTTGACATCTCCTGACTTACTGGGTAGGAGAATTCTTTACTTCTTTCTTTCCAATAAGATCATAAGCAAATTTATGATTTAGTCTCCATGAATGGCAGGTGGAAGTCTACCCCAGCCTGAGGGGTGGCATCAAGCTTACATCATGTTAACAGTAATTTGTCCTACATCTATCTATGCTGAATTTTGCACAGTATGCACAGCTTCTGTAGAAAGCATGTAGGAGAAGAAGCACACAAGATGCCATGGCGTACCAGGGAGCTCCAATAGTAAGCATCGTGGATTTTGTAGTGGTGTCTGGTTCTTAGGAAGAGTAGAACATTTGCTCACTGTGAAAAGTAGCTCCAGAATGTAGCCTGAGGGTCCTGCAGCTCAGAGCTGCAGGAAGGCAGGGCTTCATGTTCAAGGTTTTAATTTTATGTGTGTAGTGCCTTGACTTAGGCGCTAAGTCCTGTATTTAAACCATTGCTGTAACTAATTTATTTCAAAACATTTTAAGTGGAGAATTTGAACAGACTGTAAATATGTTTTTTTCTTCTTTCCACTCTCTTACCATCCAATCCAGTTTTTAGCACTTGTTTAGATACATCTGTTCTTAATATGATTCAGAATGATAGGCTTTCTGACACAGTATTTCAGTCATATGAAGACATTGTTTTCTTGTGGAGACTTACTCTGTCATTGGGTAATTAATGTTTAAGCATAAAATGTAATTTTAAATAAACATTGGTATTGCCAGAGGGGTTTTAATATATTAAAGTGAGGTACAGAAATAAAATCTTATTTTTACACATACTGAGGGGCAGAGGAAGTGTATGAAAGCGAAATTAATGTTAACATTTTCCATGTTAATATAATGGAGGCTCAAAGTATCGTAAGGATTCTGGGTGTTCTCTACAGCGCCAGGGTTCTGATTGTGTGGCAGTGCTGTAGTCATTCCTTAGGAGTCAAGGTCCCAGATGGTATCCTCATTTGGTGATATGCCAGTTGGCTTGAGATGTGTATTTAAGATTTGTTTCTGTAAGAAAAACATAATTTTGAATTCTTTAATTTCCATCTCTAATTTAAACTTGATTTTACTTCCTTTCCTTTTCTTTTTTGGCAAATTTATCTTTCAAAAGGAATTTTTAACATCTCAATCTTTTAAGGCAAGCTTAATGATGTCTAAACTTAGATCTGCAATTGGAGCATGGTGACGTCCACCTGTCAATTCATGTTACTATTTTTAAATGTTCTCTTCCTACCAACTTACCAGAAAACAAAAACAAAGGAATCTCACTGTACTGTGTCAGGCACTGAATTCTGCCATTCTTTGGTATGAGATAACTTATTGGGAGGGGAATGTTAATTCTTCTGAATGTCTGAGGCTGTTTGTAAAGTCAGCAGCAAAAATGCATAGTCCAGTTGGTAATTGCTCATCAGTTGTGAAGTTTGACTACCTAAGATATTAGCTGCAAGAAAAAAGGTAGAATTTACAGCAATTCTGATGCTGGGATAAGAACAGAAAGCAGATTGAAGATTTTATTAGTATCTGCCTTTTCTTTATTTTGAATTCTTGATCTGTTTCTCAGATACACAAGTTTCTGATGATAGCTCTCCTTCCTAATTTCTATATTCTCTCACTCCCAATAGGCCCCAGGGCTTGATTCTGACTTGGCCTGATGGGTGTGATTTCATATGGATCTGGCCAGGGTCTTTATCTTCAGAAGTGACCTCACTGATGTCCACTGCTTCAAAGAGTTTCACTTGGTGTCTAATTTGGTTAGCTATTGATATGAATTAATTTATGAAAGATGACAGTCTGTTACCTTACTTTTGTAACAGACTGTTTCATAACAAGGCCCTTAAAGGGTTAAACCAAAAAGATACTTTTGGGGAAGATACTCCTCTGTCTTTTGAATTATTGTTTGTAAATGACTGCAGTAGAATAAACGGTATACATAGCTCTATCACATATCTCTAATCTCCTTGGCTGCTTTTGGAAATATGCGCTTCATCAGTAATTAGAAGCATTAAGCATTTGTTCTCTGTATTCCATATTCATTTATTTATTCGATACAGGGTCTCACTACACAGCTGAGACTCGTAGTGAGTCTCCTGTGCTGGCCTCCCCAGCACTGAGATTACAGGCATGCACCACCACATCCACTTTTGGTGGCCGGCTCAGCACAGGGGCAGCAGGCATGTGGCACTGGGGATAGAACCCTGGTCCTTGCACGTGGCAGGCAGGCCCTTAGACCACTGAGCTATGCCCCCTGTATTTCATGTTCTCTTCTGGCCTGATGTCACATATCATCTGTGTGAGGGCATAGAGGTATTGGGGTGTATATATGTGAATGTATTTCTGGAGCTACAGTAGAAAATGACACTCAATCTAGGAAGAGGAAATTTTGATTTTAGAGCAACCATTCAGTTATTTATCAGATAAGGAGCGTTGATTTAGTACTTCCATGACAGGTACCACCCTGGTGTGGTGGCCCCTGCCTATAATCCCAGCACTCTGAGAGGCTGAGGCAGGAGCACCATTAGTCCAAGCCAAAGCAGGACAAATTAGCAAGTGGTCAAGCCCCTGACTTACACAGCCATAGACAAGGGGGACTGGCCCTCAACAGGGGCTCACATGGTAACTGGGGAGAGGGTCCCACGAGTTCCCAGCTGGACTACACTGTGTAAAGGTAAGGGAACAGGTATCTCCGTGGAAGGCAGAGGTATGCAGCCATTTTAATTTTTCAATCAGAAAACCTTTAATTGAAGGTAACAGATTTTTTAATGTGAGCTTTCACAGTAGTGTTTTTTTTCTTCTCTCCCCACCTATCTATAACTACTGTTAAGACTTGAAACTCCGTGAGGGAAGGGGGCACATATCAGCTCCTTGGTGCCTGGCACTCTAGGAGTAAATGTTTAAAATTGGATTTTAATTATGAAGACTCCTGGATATTTGAAAATCAGACTTTGAAGATAATGATAAACTGTTTCTTCATTGCCAACCCTTCCTCTTTTTAGTCTCATCACTCAAATACAAATCATATCTGGCAGACAATCACTAAACTTTTGGTTTCAATTGCCTCTCACTTATCAGACTAGAGTAATGATGTGGCATATTACAGTCTGAAACTTCTAAAGTTTGAAGAGTGTTTATTTCATGCCCATAGGTAATAAAGTACAATAGGAACTTTGAACCTAGTTGGTGGACATTTAATACATTCTTCTATTGATATGCAATGACAGATACTAATTTGCTTAGCAGACATTTGAAAGATATATTCAAATATATGTAAATTTACATATATGTCTACATAGACTATTAGAACATTTCTGTGTCTTTATGTCATGGTCACTCATGTTTCATCCTGTGAAGTACATCTAAAAGGCATGCTTAACACTGGAGTGGAAAATATGGTGGTATACAGGTAGTTGGAATATTTTATAGAAACTCAAGGGCAAGAAGTCCAATTTTTGAAAAGCAAGAACCCACAGTAGAGGTGGTTTTTTTTTTTATAAGAGATTATTAAGATTACTAAAAGGCATTTTCCCAACATATTTACAATAAGCTTTACTCTTCAGCCTCCACCTTAGTGCCCCTTACCTTTGTCTATTGTTAAATACCAAAATATTACCACCCATTCCCCATCACAGTTATTGACTTTGGCATAATTAAAACTCTTTTGAAGAATATGAGCACAGAGAAACTTGAGGATTTCTTAACAGTTCAAACAGTTTTCTACTAAGCTCCAGGCTGAGTTTCAGTCTTTCCTGGGGGAACAGAGAGCATATAGGAAGTGTGAGTCACTGTCTATAGCCAGAAGTATCTTAGATAAGTGCAGAGATTGGGTGTCCCTGACCTGTCTCATAGTAACTGAATGACAAGCTACTTTCTACGCCCCCGATAGGTTGGTTCTCTGGACATTCACTGTTAAGGCAGATCATGATTGATTGCCCTTGGGCTCACCCACTTTCCACTTGGTGGGACAAAATACCTCACACACATGACTTACAGGAGCAGAGGTTTACTTTGGCTTGTGCCCTCAGTCTGTGATCCTCTGACTGCACTTCAGAAATGGTAGCAGAGGGGCAGGGCAGAGGAGCCAAGCAGAAGAAAGCCGTGAACCTGTGACAGCTGAGGAGCTGGGGGCAAGAACGCTTTTCCAGAACATGTGCCCAGTAACCCAACTCCACCCAGGCCCCACCTTCTAAGAGCACATTCAGCTCCTGAACTCATCCATGGATGAGTCCCTTTATGAGTGGAGTACCTATGAACCCCTCACAGAGGGGCGAGACTTGTAGGGGACATTTTAGATCTAAACCATCAAGCATCAAACCTTGGTGTGCTGAAGTCTTGGGATATTTCAAAAAAAGGCAGATGTATATAGTGGCTATTTGCAACTTGGCAAATGATACACTTGGGTGATACCTCTGCCTCCTGAGATTGCTGTGATGATTGAGTGAAGTTACATATGCAGTATAAGGTGTACAGTACCTGGCATAAGTATTCAGTAGCTGTTATGAAATTGTTATTATGAACATTTCATAATGTAGGTCCTTTTTTTGATACTCTGTGGGAAAAATCACCATTGGGCACTTCAATTGTGATGATAAGCTACATGTCTTTGTTTTTGAGAATTTTAAGTGTTTCAGACTTATCCTTTCTCCTGGGAGCAGATATTGAAACAGATTTTATTTTTTATATTTCCATTCATTAAACTTATTATATTTTATTTTTAGACTGATAAAGCAGGAGACCAGTCAGCCTGGGAGAGGCCCTGCTTTGAACGAGGCCACTTGCACTGACCACTGTCAGGGTAACAGGACTTGCTCGCTAGGTTCAGGGCAAAGAAGTCCCTGAATGAATATCAAATATCTAAGTGTTTTTGAAGTTACATCTGTCTCTCACTGTTTCATTACACTATCATTTTGATGGCTGCAAGATTTAAAAAAATGTTTTTGTTCTGTATTTTTTTCTTTTTAAGGAAATGTGGAAATAATTTTCAAAGGAATTTGTACCTGGGTAAGCAATTTGGCTGACAAATTGCTAGGCTTTTTTGGCTTACTACTGTGAAGGAAAAATCTCTAATGGGTGTTATTTATCTGTTGCTCAGTTTTATGTATGATTGTGCATATTCACCTATAAAATATGCAAAAATAGAACACACATGTACATGTCTGAAGCCTCATAATCTTTATTGATTTCAGTGATGAATTCATCTCACCAAAGGGATTTGGTTTGTGTCTTAGTGGAAAAAAATAGGAGCGTTTTTCTCCCAAACACTCAAAATCCAAGACTATATATAAGCAAAGCTTGTTATCTTCTTTTCCTATATTTTCCATTCTTCCATACTACTTGCAAGAAAGTGGCAGGGAATGGACAGGGAAGTATCTCAGTGGCACAATGCCTGCCTGGCAAGCACAAGGTCAGGAATTCAATTAATGGTACAAAAATAGACAAATAAAGAAAATCTCTTAATTAAGACCCTGACATCCATAGCTGCTATGAGCTATGTGTTTCTAGGATTGTAGACTTCTTTTTCCAGCAGAGAGAGAACCCTCTGCAGTCTTGATAGGTCAGGAATGGGGCTCGTGTGTGGTGTGCAGGTGACATCTGTGGACGTTTTGACTTGTGTCTTGTCATTAGTATCCAATGAATATTTATTTTTACCATGTACCCATCCCAAACACTGTGAGTAATAAGTAAGGAAAACAAAACAGATGCCTTGTCTACTTTGATCTTAAAACCAAAAGTAGAGAAAAAAATTAAGTTTTGCATTTGACGCTTAAGGAAGCTTTGAAATGATTTATAGTTGACAACTCTTGAGGAAATACTGGAAGTAACAAGTAGCTATGAGATTAGAGGGCCCAGAACATCTCAGATATTTCCTATCACTGTAATCAACTAGGTCCAGATGAGCTAACCAGATCAGAGTTATCAAGCACTATTAGATATCTTACGTAAGTTATTTCTAAACTAATAATAGCCCTGCGAGGAATTTTCCTTCTGCTTTAGATGCCTGAAGTGAAACGAGGCAGAGAGAAGACAAACTTCCTTGGCTGTCTGACCTTGAGCAAGTAAGAGCCAGGGTTTTAACTCCTTTCTTTTCTTTTTTTGTAGTCCCATGGATTGAACTTGGGACTTTGTGCTTGCCAGCCAGGCAGTTATGCCACTGAGCTATTTCTCCAGCAATAGGGTTTTAATTCTTGGAGTGTCATTGCCTGCAAAGCATGGGCTCCTTCCATCACTTTAAGTGAAATTCTGTATCGCTTGTAATTTTTTTTTGTTTTAATATTATTTTATACTCTCTTTAAAAAAATATAGTAGGGAACTACCATAAAAATGCTACTTTCTTAAAAAAACAAAAGAAAAAAGTTTAAATAGCCTTTAACAATTTGCTGATATTTTTTTCTAGTTCTACATATCTCATGTTGCCACAAGTTATTCTTTAACCAGGTTGGCTTTACCCAAAGTGGATTTTTGTACAGAATTGACAGTTGTCAATTTTTATGTGTAGTACATATCCTTGTGTTATGATTTTAAGATTTTTTTTTCTATTTTGTGTGCTAAGTAGCTTCAAGTGGCTATATTATGATATGCCATCAAATGTAAGCTACTTGATTTTTATAATCTAATTTTAGAATGTTAAATGCAGACAGATATGCTGTGTGACTAAGTTCGGTATAGCTGTGGATCTTTAACACTGACTAGTTGAGAAATTACAGGATATTTGAGTTTATTGATAGCTGTACATGAATACCTTTGTAGGTGTTATGACTGTCATACAGATATTTATGAATGTTCAGTTGTATTTGGCAGGATAATGGAACAGTCCTGTTAAGAGCTGACTCTTGTAAAACTGTATCAGTCTACATTGCTTGGGGTCATTTTATCATATTTTGACCTTTATGGCTCTGGCATTGAACCTGCCTTTAAAACTGGAACTGATAAGTACATAGTATTTCAATTAATTCCTTGTTTAGTTTTATTTAATCTTGTTAAAAACTAAACTAAACTACATTTTCCTCCAGTAGATTGGTTGCAAATAACTGTTAAGAAAGAAAATAATGCATAGGATATTGCTTTTCCTACCGTTTATAGCGTATGTCAGATTTCACACAAGGTTTCACTGGTTATTAATTTGAAGTCTTCTGTAGCATAAATTATGAGCAAAAAAATTAAAGAAAAATTATTACAGTGTTCAAAGCTCTGTTGTCCACATGGCTTTGGAGGGCTTGAAACAGGTGCTAAAGCATAGAGCATTCAGTGCAACAATAAATAGCACCATCTAATTCCAGTAAGGCAAAGCTCCTCTTTAGTTGTAGGGGAAAAAAGGGTGGGAGTCAGTGACTCAGAAAAGCAAAGTCCAAGAAATGACTCAAACTCGGAAACACTTGAAGAATTCCTTTGCTAGGATATTCAATAAATGGTGAGATCACCTCTCTCACCAAGCCTTTAGAAACTATTTCAAAAGTTTTGAATGCTCAGTGTTCATCAATAGGAAGAAACCTTTATTAAATTTTCATTTGAAGAATGTGATGTTTTACATTATTGAAGATACATTAGTAATAATCTAAGATATGAATATAGCAGAAATATATAAATGGGAACTCTTCTTTTAAATAACTAGTGGGGGGCTGGGAGATAGCTCAGTGGCATATACCTTCTGGCAAGTGCAAGGTCCTGAGTTCAATCCACAGTACTGCAAAAACAAAGTATGGGGCAAAGGAGATGGCTCAGTGGAATAAGTGCTTCCCTGGCAAGTGCAAGGGTCTGAGTTCAATCCTGGGTTCCACCAAA
>PVKA01014329.1:0-52646 GCA_004027165.1 Ctenomys sociabilis
AAAAAAAAAAAAAAAAAAAAAAAAAAAAAAAAAGAAAACAGAAAAAGGAAAATATAATCCAATAAATTGGAGAATGCAGAAAAATGGGTGCTTGGAGATAGGTGTAAATTACAAGTGGGCCAAGAAGCTAGAGAAGCTCTAACTAACCGAATAACAGACAAAATACAGAGGCAGTAATAGAATTCTTACTAAGACAAAATTAAGACCTCATGGACTCACCACTGACTACACGAGAACTCCAGGCCCACTATCAGCTCAGTACTCTTCAATCTCACTAATAAAATTTCAAAATACAGAATATTGACAAAATCATTCCTATAATTCAGCATTAACTGGATCCCACAACTGGATAAAGACACAATAAAATGCCAAACTACTGGCCAATCTTCACTGTGAATCTACATGCAAAGAACCTCAACCAGTCGTTGGTGACTAGCAGGCACAAACCAGTAAATAATCTGGTCAGAAGCATGCAGTTGTCATCTCAGGACGGTAAGGGTGGCTCCCTCTTGGGAGCAAGTTAAGGAACTGTATTACATGGTCAGAAACATGAACAAAAGCCACAAGATCATCTGAGTGGACACAGAAAGCCTTCCACTTGTTTACCTTACTAAGAGCGGTTCCAATAAAATCCCTGGGAATGTAGAAAGAGAAGGGCATTATCACAAGTTAGTAAGAGACATTTAGGAAAACCTTCTGCCGACATTGAATAAAACTGAGAAACTGAAAGCTTTTTGTCTAAAACCTGGACCAAGACACATGTCTTCAGTATCATAACTCCTATTTAATGTACCACCCAAATTTTCTGCCAAAGGAAACACACCTGACACAAAGTAAAATTATTATTTCATTCTTATTTTCAGCTTACAAGGTCTTTGATTTAAAAGCTGAAGAATTTACACAAAAAGATTCCAGGAAGTAGTAAACAGCTTCAGGAATGCAGTGGTGTACAAAAAAAAGAAAAAAAAGATCAATACGATGAAAACAACAAAATAAGATATATTATGAAGGGACTTAGAGTTTTGCAAATGAAAAAAAAATATAAAAGATGGATGGGGCATATATAGGATCAAACTTTGCTATGTACATGTATGAGCTTACTACAATAAATGTAATTATTATGTAGTACAAGTATATGCTAATAAAATTTAGAAATTCATCAACTTTTCAGGTTTAAACATATTGAAAAAAACAGTTTTTAGATTGCATGACAATTTTCCAACAATCAAAAGTAATAGACATTTTAAAACCCTCAATATTAAAAGAAACAGTTAACACTCATAGTTTTCCTTTTTAATTTTTTTTTTTACTGATTTTGCATGCTTTCTTTGGTAATCCGAACAACTAAACTAATATGGCAGCAATATGTAACATAACTACCAAAGTTAAAATGCTATCTTGTTTAGTGAAAATTTATATCATTTCTAATGTTTTAAAAATTATTTTCAGTCTCTTTAAAGAATAAAACATCAACAATTTTGGGTGATATAAGTTTCTAAGGGAAGAGATGATTAATGTATTACCTAGAAACTTGAAGCATTTGTGAACATTGAAGTTATTTTACTCAATAAACACTTAATTTGTGGACACTAATTAATTCACTTACATATCAAATACATCACTTTCATTATAGAATCGGAGCTGTCTTAGTGAAGGTTACCCCAGAACATTTTCTTTTCAGATGATAATCAAGAACCACGCAAAGAAGTATGGTCCCTGGGCCACAGCAGTGACAGGAGTGTTTCTTTCAATTCTGTTTTTCTTTAATGGAGTGTTCAGGATGTCTATAATTTCTTTCAGATAACTGCAGAAACTGTAAAAGCTCTTGCTCCTACTGATGCATAACAAACTGCTATTCCTTGGAAACTTTGTGCTGTCAGTTTTAGAAAAATTATTCCTGTTTACCTTACTGAGTTGACACTGTATGAGATTTACAGCCATATTGACGTAGAAATGCTGAACAATTTAGTTTTCCCATTTGTATTGGCATTCTATTAAATATGTAAAATCTCATTTATGAGGCTTCAATTACAGAAAATAATGAAGTATTCCACACATATAAAATGAGAGGAAAGAAGCTAATACGTTAATGGAAATTTGTAATAGAAAAAAAATAACATAGTACATAATACTGTTTGTGTGATACTCTCAAAATTTCTAGTTAGGTTTTTACTGAACTCGCTTTACTTTCATTCACTTTCTTCTAGCGAAAATAAAATGGAAACTAGACTGACACCGATGGATATATCCTTATCAGGCACGCACTGAATGATAACCTGAAAACCCCAGGGACCCCACCCCCAGAGGCGGCCAGCTTGATGCTCCAGGGAGCCTGTGGGTCTGTGCCTCCTTCACTTGGCAGCCTGGAAAGCAGCTCAGAACCTTTCCAATGAGCCCTCACCTTGGCCTCGGGCCAGGTCATGCCCATAGTGAGACATAGTGACCTCCAGCTCCCGTCCCTTCTAGGTCTCAGGGGACAGTCCCAGCCCCAGCCCGATCTAAGACTCTGTGTGCAGCTGCACAACAACAGGAGTCTGGGACTTCTGGGTCTCCAAGAAGGTAGCTGCAAGGCTGGGGACGGGGAGCAGAAGTCAGTGTGCCCATCACCAAGACAGGATTCAGAAAGAGGGACGGTGGCTTGTGGGCTGATCGTGAGTCTGAGTGGCTGGGAGACCTGGAGGAGAGTATCAGGTCTTGGTGTGGGGAGGGAGAGTGGATTAGCACACTGCTTCCACAGCTGGAAGGGCTGTGGTGAGGGCGGCGGGCTCAGAGGGGCACTGACAGCTGAGATTGGGCTCGGGTCTCCCCTTCATGCCCTCTCAGGCACACTCAGCTTGGTCCATATGAGCTGAGTGGCTTGTTTCTCCCCATCTTGCTGCTCTGGTATTCCTGTCTTCAAGCCAGTTGCCCACCAAATACAACCCTGAGCCAAAGTATACTTCTCTTCTTTGTGCTTGTATTTTTGGATTTTTTGCACAGCATGCTGTAGACTGATTGGTACAACCAATAATCCAGGGTGATTTGTGTATAGATGTCCCCCCAAGTGACTATGTCGACATGGGTCAGAGTTCTAGAGTTTGGGAATGACTCAGTTGAATCCTAACGATGTAAGAGTGGGGAACGGCCGTGCCCTGCGGGGGATAGCTGAACAGGACATAAGGAAGAGAAGGACCTGCTCTCTGCCGGTGCTGCTTCCATTTGTTCTTGCTGGTTTGCTCTTTTCTGAATCCATGAACTGCTGCCCTCTGTCATGTGCCACACTGCTGCCCTTGGAGTCAGATGATTATGGACTGAAACCTCTGGAAACTGTAAGCTAAACAAATCTTTCTTAATTCTGGATGTTGTGTATTTTGTCCTAGAAACAAGAAAAACATGATGGAGACACCAAGAAAGTGAGTGTTTCAAAGGGGGGTATTTGTGGACACTAAATCTGCAGCCACTGCTCCTCACTGTCCTAGCACAAGTTACCACCAAGTGCGTCCACTGTATCTTCTCAGAGTCAGCTGCAAACAGGCATGTTGCTTCTCTGAACAGTTACCTTAGCAACCAGAGTTTGGATTACTGAAGGATACAGCCTAGATTTTGATAAAGGGTTCAGACTCAGCATTTAAAGGGGACTAAACCATTCCCATTTCAGAAAAAATCCAAAAGATATCATTCTGCAATTGATTTCGGTGTATCACAGAAAATGTTTCTATAGTCATTTCTTCATTAGTTTGCTAAATAATAATGCATCAGTGTGGAACTTTCTGAAGAGAAGAAGTCAGGCAGGCTGTCTGTGCTCAGTAATTACAAGGCCCTCCCAAGACCTGAGCCCACCCTCAGGTTGACATGTGAGCCAGGAGGGTCTCTCTAGGGGGAGGGAATATTTCAATTGTTATGAAACTACAAAATTATTATATTTTCTGTAGAACAGGGTAGACAGTATGATGGATATGAGAAATACACTTTCATTTTTGTAATTTGTCTTTAAATCTTTGAGAGTTTACATCTTCCAAAATGTTTAAAAACTCTGAAATTTCTTAGAAAATTTTAGACAAAATGATAGGTTTTTATAGTACATGTGGAGTCCTTATCCTATGCTATGATTTATGAGAACAAATGCAATCATTAAAACACTATGGTAAGGTTCTTCCTTTGTGAATCCATTGATCATAAGGTGCAGAGCACAGGGCCTCTCCTGCAGAGGAAACTGTATGGTGCAGGGTTATGGATTTTGTCTAGTTGTCCCCCAAGCCTCAGGCAGTCATGTGGTGGCTCTTAGAATCTGTGATTAATTCACAGTCCAATGATGGGATTATAGGTGCCATGCTAAACCTGCCCTGAGCTGGGTAATTTCCATTACAATGTAAGCAGGGGAAAGTGGCTAGTTAGCTTCTGTAGCTCCTTCTCTTCCCTTTGCCATTTGCTGATTTCTGCCACCTTGAATGGTTTCCCTCTGTGCTGTGCTACTCTGCTTTAGAGACAGCTGAGAATGAACTAAAGCCTCCACTAACTGTGAGCTAAATAATCTTTCATCTTTAATGTGGATGTTGTTATTTTCTCCCGGATAGGATAGAAAAGTGAGTGAGACAAAATTTTGCACCAAGAGGGGGCTGATTGTTTTAAATAAACCTGCCCATATGGATAGCAAACCTTTGCCACACAGCTTATGGGAAGAGATAGAAAAGGTTTAGAAATATTGCATACAAGAAGAGTGCTGGAACAGCTTCAGCTGTTCTGTGTGGGAGACTATCAGAGCTCGGAAGCCCAGAAAGCTGATAGAAATCTTGCTGGCAAAGGTCAGGTTGCAAAGATTTAAGATGGGAAAAAAGACTGCATTGGTTGTTGGAGTCTAGATCATGTGTATTGTGCCTTGGTAGAAAGTTTGACTGCATTTTTCTCACATACAGAGACTATTTGAGACTGAGATTAAGCATGGGCAACTGGTTAATTGGGCAGAAGAAATCTCAAGGCAGTCAAATGTTGAGGCAAGGCATTGCTGGGGGCTTTTAGTCAGATTTATGTTGAGAGTCAAAAGCAAAGATGATGATTTAAAATGTGAGTTTGGCCTGAAAAGAAGCTACATTAAAGCTGTGGAATGAAAAAACTGAGCTCCAAGGATCTCCATTTCTGGGAAGGAAGCAAAGAATGGAAAGGATGGCCTGAGGGCATCACAGGAGGTAGCAGGTCTCTGCCCTTTCAGCCTCAAAATTACAAAGGTGAAAGTCTTTGCTTTGGGGAGAAAGCCAGGTTTCAGTATGGCAGTGTCAACCACTCTGGGTTCCAGAATGGCAGAGACATAGAAAATTTGTTCTTCACACTCAGGTTTTTGTGTTCAGTGGTCCAGATACCTGATCCCTACAGCCAAGAGAGAAGGAAGCCTAGCTACTGCTCCAGCTGGCAGCAGAACTCGACATCACCCATGTGGCACTGGTTTTAGGTTCATGCAAATACAAAAGTTCTGAGGTTAAGAAGCATTCCACCTGAATTTCAGACATAAATTGCTGAAGTGTGCTGTGCATTGTCAATTTCATTGTTTTGTTTTTTGTTTTTTTTGGCAGAACCAGGTATTGAACGCAGGCCCTTGTGCCTGTGAGGGAAGCACTTATTTTGTAAGTCATCACCTCAGCCCCATCATCAGTTTCTAATATATTTTCTACTGATGAAAATGTGTGTATGTGTGTATGTTTGTGATAAACAGAGTTGCATCAGATACTGTAATTATAATGTAAATGACGTAAATAATATTTACGTCAATAAATATACAATAATATTACAATTTCAAAAGGGAACTAATAATATATTGAGTATTAGTAGCTGTTCATTCTATCAAATATGGGCATGAAGAAATAATCAGATAGTATACAGTGCTCTTTGGACACTGATAAAAATTGTACACATTTTTAAAACCAGTGTTCTGGGCCAGGGGACATAGCTCAGTAGAATAAATGCTTGCCTGGCAAGTGCAAGTTCTTGAGTTCAATTCCTGGTAACACATACACACACACACACACACACACACACGCACAACAAAGTAAAACAAAAAACATATTCTAATATTCTTCACCATTTTCTTAATTCTTAAATCTTAGTAATTTTGGTAACATGCATACATTGTACACTACCTCAGAAACCTTTGATATAGTGAGAAATCTACATTTAAATAGTTTAGATCAACAGTTGTTGAAAATCCATGAGTTTGTAAAAATTGAGCCATGAAATAGTGAGAGACTACTGTAAGCACAAAGCATTGTTTTCAATGAACTAATAGAAATTAGTAGTGAAATAACCATAGCTATCTCATGCATATACGTGTATGTGTACATTTTTCTTCTACCTTTCTTGTTTTCTCCTTAATTCACTCAATTTGTTATTTCTTTTTGGGTAAGTTGTTTCACAATACCATTGTACAATAACAATCTTATTTGCTTTTTATGTTTCTTATACTAAGGAGAACATGTGACATTTTCATATGTGATTCAGATATATTTCACTTATGGGTATAATAAGTGAAATTATAATAATATTTGCAACTATTAAATTTATTTTTATTAGTTCTGAGTAAAACTTTGCTGTGTTAAAATACTATGGCTTTTAAATCCATTCCTCAGTTGATGAGCATTTGAGTTGTTTCCAAGATTTAGATATAATAAATTGTGCTGTTAGAAATATAGATAAACATATAATACTGTAGCATGATAATTTCAGTTTTTAATTTTTCTGGAAAAATTCTCAAGATAGTAGGGTTGAATGGTACCTTCAATGCTAATCTTTTGTGGAATCTCCACATTGATTTTCTATTTTTTTAAAATTTAATTTAATAGAGAGACAATTACCAAAGAGACAGTTTTGAAGCTGATTGATAGGACGGTTTCAAAAATTAATACATTTTACATTGTAATCTTCCTACTGGGCATCCACAGTACAAGAAGCAGACAAGATAGCCTGTCTATACACTATTACTACCAATCTTTCTTCTCATAGAGTTGAACACATGTACCTGCATATCTATCCTAACTATTCTGTATATATAAATACAAACTCTTCCTTACTTTGTATCCCCCTTTTTTTAGTCCTGTCAGAGATCGGTCTTCTGTTGATATTTAAATATTATAGGTGCTTGAATTCAGCAAAGCACCAAGAGTCCAGAGGTCAACAATAGTAGTGGGATATTCACAGAAGCTGTTGAATAGAGTATTTTACAGCTCAGCGTATAAATATGGCTTTACTTCATTTTTATACTTTTCTACTGGATAGCCAAGACCAAGATAAAGCAAGACCTATCTAACAAGAAATGTCACTTTTGAATCTCACAAGGTCAGTCAAATCCCCTCAGGATTTATCCTGAAACCCTGTACCAGTTTGTAGATCCTTTGTCAGTGAAAGCAACGTGGATGAGTCATGGCCATTGCTTGACCAGTTTGTTCTCTGTGAAAGCCTGAGATAAAGTTTTCTCTCCATGTGACTCTCCTTAGGCACACTATACCTCATCGATCACATACCTCTTTGGTTCCGTAATCTCCTTGATTAGAAAATTTGGGACACAACTGAGTTATATGATGTTAGAGTACAGGTTCTCCTATGTCCTGAGCCTTCACTGACCTTAAAAGGCTGAGGCCAAATGTTGACTGACCTTGCAGCCCTTCCTTTTCTCCAATTTTTGATTTGCAAACTTAGCCTGTTTACCCTCCAGAAGAGAAGCTGATTATTACCCTGCAACATATGCAGTTCAGTTTACCTTAACTATCTGTCTAAATATCAAACCTCTTAGCCCTAACATGGAACAGGTATTTTCCATCAAGTATTGATGTATTGAACTTTAACTCCTTACAGAATATGAGGGAAAAATTTAATGGGAATAAACATATTTTTACACCAAACTTTAGAAATCTAATCATCTACAACATTGTAGTAGGACAGTCCTTTTTTCTTGTGTCTTTTTTCCCATTTATTACCCATTTAAAAAAAAAAAAACTTTTACTTGAGAGACAGTATGGTAATAATTGGTATGTCATGACTAGATTATGTATTTATCAGAGCATAATGACAGGTATTCCAAGTGTGACGATTTATTACACATTGCTATCTTCAGTACAATTTCTTGGTTCACAGGTATAAGCATATATAGATAGTCAGGTTGAGGATACCACCAATTAACTAGTAGTTTGAAAAACCTGCTGCTGTTTCTCAGGATCATGGCTAGTTCCACCAGTTGACAGTTCCAACAAGAGTGAAGAGGCATTCTTTTTTTCCTATAGCCCTTCCAGTATTTGTTACTGGTTGTCGTCCTGAGGATTGCCACTCTTTCTCCATTGAGACAGAATGTCAATGTTTTAGATTGCATCTCTCAAAAGGCCAATGATGCTGAACATTTTTATACATTTAGTTTTATTGTTTATTTCTTTTGATATGTATGTATTCATTTTAGATACCCATTTTTGGATTGGTTTATTGATGTGGGACAGGCTGATATTTTTCAGTTCTTTGATGTCTGAGAGACAGTGACAGCATAAATTCTATATCTCACAGCAATGAAGAGGTTGCTAAGTGCTCCACATCTGTACTAAAAACTAAATTTATTACAATAAGGAATTAAACCACATATAACATTTTAAAATGAAGCAAAACATTATTCTGTCTGCAAATATTTATATTTACTCTAAAAACTTCAAGTAATAATTTGTTGTTTCATGAAAAGGTAAAGTCCCATTATGAAAATGGATTCCACTTTTCAAAATTTGTTCCTTATATAAAAGGTATATAATTCTAGAAAAAATCATCATTAATTACACTGCCAAAGTTTCCAAGTTAGTAATGACCTAGACTTACTCACTGTTGTATCTGTTCTTAGGTGGAGCTACAGGAATATAGCATGGAAAATTACATGCAGAACTCTACTGACTTCATCCTCCTGGGCCTGTTCCCCCCATCAAGGGCTGGCCTTGTCCTCTTCATGCTCATCTTCACCATCTTTTTGATAGCCCTGGCTGGCAACCTGTGCATGGTCCTGCTCATCCTCCTAGACACCCACCTCCACACACCCATGTACCTCCTGCTCAGCCAGCTCTCTCTCATGGACCTCATTTACGTCTGCACCATTGTGCCCAAGATGGTGTCCGGGTTTCTATCGGGGAACAAGTCCATCTCCTTCATCGGGTGTTTTGTGCAGAGTTTTTTCTTCTCAAATATAGCATGTTCAGAGGCACTGATTCTGATGTCCATGGCCTATGACCGTTACATAGCTATCTGTTTTCCTCTGCACTATTCCATCCGCATGAACAATAGGATGTGTCTTCTATTGATTGTGGGATCTCTGACACTGGGTATTTTCAATGGCGGTGCGCATACATCATATGTCTTTCACCTTCCATTTTGCCAGCACAGAGTTATCAATCATTTCTTCTGTAATGTTCCTGCTATGTCAAGTCTAGCCTGCGTGGATACCAGGGTTTATGAGTACATCCTGACTTTATGTGCCAGTCTAATTCTCCTGATTCCTTTCGTGGGTACCCTGTTGTCCTATGGTCTGGTCCTTCTTGCTGTATACCGCATGCACTCCAGGGAGGGCAGGAAGAAGGCCTACTCCACCTGCAGCACCCACCTCACCGTGGTGACTTTCTACTATGCCCCATTTGCCTACACATACGTGCGCCCAAAGTCCCTCCGATCTCCAGGGGAGGACAAGGTCCTGGCTGTCTTCTATTCTATACTGACACCGATGCTCAATCCTCTGATCTATAGTCTGAGGAACAAGGAGGTTACAGGTGCCCTGAGGAGAGTGAGTCAGAGGATCTGCGCTCTGAAAATGTAGGAAATTTTATGCTTCTCTATCTTGAACAGTAAATATATACTACAAAATAGTTCAAGACATGGCCTTAAGAACTACCATTAATATTTAACTTATAGGGCTGGGAAATAGTTTGGCAGTCTAAACACCTATATGGCAAGTGCCAGGACTCAAAACTTTATCCTCAGTACCACATTTTATGTTGAACCCAGAACACCAGGTATCTGTCCTATTCATGAACCCTGTGGCCAATGACATCTGTGAACCCAGAGCTGGGAAGGTGATACAGGAGGATCACTATGAGTATCAACTACACAGTGAAACACTAATACAAAAAGAGATTAAATGTTTAGATATGTCATAGAAGTTATATATTCAAGTTTGTTTTTCTCTTCTCCCTTCCACAAAACTTATGTTTATTATTAATGGACAATGTTTTATTAACATGGAGGAATGGAAAAGAAATTGGGAACATCATTCCAAAGTTCCTAAGCATATAGTTTGACCAAATACTTTGTTGAATGTTTAATTTTTGAAAACCAATACAATAAGGATACTGACATTGTACTCCTCAAAATCCTCCACCTCATTTCGGCACACTTGTCTTATTTTTGGTGCCACTTTTTGAGCAGTTTTAGCTCTTTCTTGTCATTAGGTGAGATCCCTGTTATGTCTGGAATTACTTCCACCCCTTTTCCTTCTGGGGCTCTCCTGAGCAGGAAGAACTGCTGGAATTTGTACACTGCCATCCTTGCTGAAGAAGGTGGAAGAAAAAACACTTTTTCATTTTTTCCATCAGGTGCCACTTTTCAGATTTCACTACATTTTTTCTCATCCCTAGTGATACAACAAAGGTTTTTTGAGAACTTTCTCAGAAGTGACAAGACAATGAATACATTAAAGGGAGCACAGGATACATGACAGGCAGTAAAGTGAGTATATCTTTTTTTATAACATGACTACTTACAGAATTGTCTCCATTTAATGTTTTTCTCTAAATTAAATTATTAAGCTATTTCAAATTATGGTAAATATTTGTAAAAGTCCAGTCTAGTAGAATAGAAAAATAAGTTTCCTTACTGTAAAGTAATTTACACTGAGACTGTTAACTTGACTTTCTAAATATTTTACATCTGTCAGTTTCATTTATTTTGAGGATACACTCTTAGATCCTATTTTAAAATTATTCTTTCTGCAAAATACACATGATAACTTAGAATAATAAAAACAATGAATATTTTCTTAGATATTCAGGAGCATTATTCAGAAAGAATTTGGCGGAGTTTGCAATTTCTGTGACACAGACCCAGGAATTATGTGTTTGGATCCTACAGAAGTTGCCTAATACAGTGTCTTCCTAGTGTTTAGAAATGAAATCCGGAAAATACCAGATCATTTTTTATCTTTGTATAAATAATGATTTTTGTTTCTACCTGTGTATTTTTGGCAAATATGGCATTATGTGACAAGAGATGGAAAGAAAATTGTAGAAAGTGCATAGAGAAGAGCCTTCCTTATCCACCCTGTGACACAAGTGTGACTATAATCCTCTTGGGGACCACAGCACTCCAGGCCTGAAGGTCTGCAGTGAACAAGTGATATGAACATGACTGTTAACACTGAGCGATGCCCTCCACTAAGTAGAATGCCGGAGCAAAGGATGCCAGGAAATGGAGTCTTTTTAAAAAATACTTTTCAAGTAAAAATTTCTCAGCATAATGAGTTTCATACTAATATAATAATATGAAAAACGCAGTAATTCTTCCTATCCAAATCTTATGTCATGTCACTTGTGATGCCCAAATTTGGAGAGCAATAAATATTCACGTTGGACTCCACCTCAAATCTCCAAGTACTTATTAGATGGTCAGGACTTGGGGAGGCGCGAAGCCTCCCCATCTATCCAATGTGGAGAAGAACAGAGTATAGGGAGCTCAGCTCATGCCGCACACTGTCACAGCACAAATGAGTCCACGTGGCATGTTCCCCTTTTAAGTTGTTTTATCGTTAAAAAGACTGGCCAGCCTACAAGCCCAGGGCCCCTCACTGCTTTCCTCTAGGACTTCGATCTTCCTCGCACCATTCCTTTTGAACAACTGATACAAATAGAATGCAGAATCTGACCTGAGCAGCTAGAGTTCTTAATTGGTAGCTGAACCATTAGATTATTGTAGCATAGAGAGGAAATACAATGCTTTGCAGCTTTTGAACCCAAAAGAAACAGCTTGAGAGCGAGACCCCGTTCTGAGATTGGCCCCACTGCACAGGTCCCAGTGCACCCTGAAGACAAGGTGTGGAAGGCGGAATGCATCCCAGAATGGTGTGATCTGGACCTTAGGATCAGGAGGTGAAGTCCATAGAGCGCTGCTGTGCTTCCCTGCCCCGTTCATGTGCCAAGGCAGTGCCTGCGAGGGCCCTAGCTCCAGGAAAAGGCTGCCTGAGGAGCGAAAAGCACCTGTGATAAGAGCAGGAGGAAAAGGCTAGGTATGGGTCACGGCCTTGGCTACATCTGCTCCCAGAATCGTCTCGTGATTCATTAGTCTATTTGTAAAGTCATAATTCCTGTGCATGAACATTTGTTTGCTTTTCTCATTGCTTCTACATGAGCTTTTAAATTATTTTTAAGCATTTCATTCTAAACAGAGTACAACTGAGAGAAAATGTTGAAACAAGATGATAGCAAATCAACCATGGTTGCTGCATTGCTTATTGTCATCTTCAAAATAGTTGTATGGATTACAAGATATAAGCATGCAAAATTGGTCAAACAAAAAAATTAAGCATTAACTATTTACTAATCAATACATATGTGTATATAATGATCTTAGCTGTCTTGTGCTTGTGTGTTTGCTTATGTGCATGTAATTTTTTATCTTCTTTTTTCCTTTTCTCTCTTCCCTAGAATATTTTTCCTTTCACAATAAAAATGTAGTGTACTTTCAGAATTTATTTACTCTTGCACGTCCTTAACAGTAGGGATACAATATGGTAGTTACATTTGCAGGTCTGATTTATTTCACTTATGAATATGGCCTCTACTTGAACCCATTTTGTTATGAAAACATTGAATATATGTTTATTTATACGTGAGTGACACACAATTATAAGAAAATACCACATCTTTGTATCTATTCCTTGGTTGATGCACATTGCAACAGTGTATGTGCACCCATGTTTAGAGCAGTTCAATGTGTCATGGCAAACATTTTATTCCTTTGATCCATCACAGCTCCCTGCAGCACACACACAGTATACCAACACCCTGAATTAGTAAAATATTGCTGATAGGAATCAGCTGTGGAGAACACAGTGCTGCACATCTACAACCCCAAATGGGTAATTTCAGTATGATGTGTACAGGGCTGGCAAAGCCCAGAGCTCTACATAGTTACACAGGCACTGATAAGGTGAGGTGGGCTCAGCTGGAGCAGCAGAGTCCTGCACAGACATGCTGCAGGGGACATTGCTACGGCTCGCTGCCCTTGCTCTATGGAAGCATATTGCTCAGGGACTCCCTAGAAAATCCTACACACAGAGAAACACAGTATCCACCCTTTCACACACTGTGAACAGTACATCAGTACATCCCCTGTTTCCATCTCACTTATGAAGAGCTAAATTTATGACACTGGTTGCTGCCATCGGGAAGAATCTTGGGATCTCCTGACAATTCTTTCGAAGTTTTGCCTTATACTGTGCTATTTTTGGGAGAGCATGTTGATTATTTAGATCATTGTCCTCGATAAAATATTGATAATTTTGATGCCAAATTTTGACCCTTAGTTGGAATAATATTGAAAAGCATTTATAGGACCTATTGTAGCTTCAATGGTTACTGGAAAAGTTTTCCTGATGTGAAAGTAAAGGAACAATTAGTCAACACACTGCAAGAGAAATTACTGAATTAGAGACATGCTAAATTTTTCCTTTTGTTCTAAATATGGAACAATTTTGGAAGCAGGAGAAAAAGTACTTAGGAAACCTCTTCTATTCTGAAGACAGAGAGGAACAAAGAAGAAAATCTCTACGTTGCAGAGCAAGAACTTTTTGTTCACATCTCTCTATGTTTGAGATTAAGTTACATTCTCACAGACATGGACACTGGACACAAGTACTTTGCACTTGTGAGTTTTCAAGACAATGACATGCATCCAGCAGAGTAGTAGTGCTTTCTCATAGCTGATGGGAATTTTCAGCTGTTCACATAGTGGCTTAGTCAGGAAAGATGGAAAGTTCAGAGATGGACATCAGTGGTGGCAGTACTGAGCACTGAGCACCCATCTTAGGACTATATTCAAATATACTCATTTTTATCAACAACTTTTTTTACATTTTCTTTCTTTTCTTAATAAAAAACATAGTAAAAAGTATTAGAAAATACAGAACTTCACTAAAGAAGATGATAGCAATTTGACAATAGTTGTTACACTTCTAAAATCTATAAGGAACCAGAGGAGACAAGAACAGCAAAAGCAATTCTGGGCAACAAAGAAAGGGAGTGTGCATCACAACCCCTGATTTGAAATTATACTACAAAGAACCCGTGATAAAAGTAGCTTGGTACTGGCAAAATGACAGACCTGAGGGTCAATGGAGCAGAATAGAAAATGTAGACATCACTAGAAAAACACTTAGCCCCTTTACCTTTGACAAAGGGGTCAATCATGTTGAATGATAGTCTCTTTAACAAATGGTGCTTGAAAAACTGTCTTTCCACATGCTGCAGGCTAAAATTTGATTCCTGTTTATCACCATGCACAAAACTATAGTCCAAATGGATCAGAGATTTATTTTTAACTCATTAACTTCATTTAAAATCAATAATATGTAGCAAATTAAAAATTGTAGGGGCCAGAGAGATGGCTCAGTAGAATAAGCGCTTCCCTGACATACCCTGAATAGCTCCTTCAAGTATAATGGAGAAGTGAAATACTTCCATCACAAAAAAAAAAAAAAAAAAAAAAAAAAAAAAACACTACTAAAAGATATTCTAGAGAGGGATCAACATGACCACAGCTTCATTAATGAGAACAGGCAGAACTCATTAAGTAGGGCAAACAATTAAACACAGGGGAAAAAGAGATCTATAGCCACAGTTGTTCATTTATTCTTTTGTATACTGCAGCAAAATATTTCCATCAGCAAACTCTACAAAGGGACATTTCCTGTACTTATGGATCATGATTCTGTCCGGGTCTACAGTGTTATTATCAAGGAAATAGCAGTAGCTCAGTCCTAGAAGTGACTCGTGGCCACCAGTGACCTTCATGCACATGGTCCATGTCCACCACATACTAGGACTTTGTGCAATACCCTATCCCTAAATTGTTAGCATTGATGGTCTATTTTTGCTATTCCAGTACTTTTGTCATGTTTTATTCTTAGTAATTTTTTTCTACCATGATATTTTGGATTTATTAACCTAATCAAATATAAGTGAGTACTCTGAAATAATCATAGATTCATACACATGATACACTATGTTCTGGCCTCTTAATTAGAATCCCAATTTAATTTTAATCTTTGAATATTATTCTGAAGTATGTAGTTTAATTTTGAATTAATATTTAATTTCTGAATATTGCTTAACTTTCATTTTTAATGATTTCTGCTGTTTCTTTTTTTTTTTTTTTTTTTTTTTTTTTTTTTTTTTTTTTTTTTTTTTTTTTTTTTTTTTTTTTTGTTTTTGTTTTTGTTTTTGTTTTACAGAACCAGGGATTGAACTCAGGCCCTTGTGCTTGCCAGGAAAGCACTTATTCCACTGAGCCATCTCCTTGGCCCCTCTGCTGTTTCTTTGATTTACAATTTACTTATAAGACATGGTATGTATCAAAGATTGAAACATTAAAACAGAAACACTAAATGTCCTGGGTGAAAACACAGAAATTTAACAGAAATAAACGTACATAGACAGTTCATGAATAAAAACCAGTATGTCCTGGAAATACTTCAAAGAATGAACAACTGGGATTTTGTCTTTTAGAAAAAAATTTTTCATGTCAAAGAAATCATCAAGTACCAGTGTGATAGCTCAGTGGACTAAGCACCTGCTTAGCCAAGTGCAGGGAAAGGGATTGGATCCCCTGCACCACATTCTGTATAGGCTCCACCCCACTGGTGCTCTGAGCCTGCCACTGAGACAGAGAATAATGGCAGTTGCCTGTAATCTCAGTGCTGGGGAGTTTGAAAATAGGAGGATCACTACAAGTCAAATCTGCATAGTGGACTCTATACCAAATACACTAAAAGAAAAAAGAAAAAAAAGGGAAAAAAAAAGAAAGAAAAAGAAATCACCAGCATAGGTAAAAGAAAACATGTGAATTAGGAAAAAAAAATTATAGTGGACTGTTCCTGAGACAAAACACTTCTATCTAGACCATATAAACAACGTAAAATGAAAAAAGACAAAAACCCCAAACTTCAAAGACACAATGCAACACTGGGTATTGGAGATCAATACATACTTCTCAGAGGAAGAAATACAAATAAAAAAATAAATACATGAAAGCAAGGTCAGCATCACTGGTCATTTGAGAGATGCAAATTAAGGTAACATTGAAATTTGTTCTCACTCCAGGAGTTATGTCTATCATCAAGAAGTCAGCCAATTAAAAATGCTTGAGGGGCACGAGGGGGAAATTAACCCTTCTCCACTCTTTGCAGGAGTACAGGCTGGTGCAACCACTGTAGAAATCAGTGTGTAGATTCCTCAGAAATCTAGGATTGGATATCCTGTTCAGCCCAGTTCTTTTACTCCTGGGTATTTTTACAGAAGAACCAAAAACTGAAACCATCATACCACAGCGATATATGTGCATCCGTGTTAATTGCAGCACAATCTGTCATAGCTAACTATAGGAAACAAACCAAATACTCATCAACTGAGGAATGGATTGAAATTATGTGGCATTTTTGCACAATGATATATTATGAGCTACAAAGAAAGATAAATACTGTGGGTGCAACTAGAGAGCATACTCTTAATTGAAATAAATCAGACACACATGCAAACATTGTATTGTTTTTCTTATGGAAGAAACTGGAAGAGGAAGTGGAAGCTGAAAATTATAGTAAATACTGTGAGAGGGAAAGAACCTAATGAAAGGGAAGGAAAAAGTAAGATAAGAAAAAAGACAGGAGAGGAAGGATGGGGGACAAAGATATATTCATGTATGTGTGCTTGATGGCTTATGTATTTTACTCCTGATTTCTGCTGGTATACAGAGGCCAGCACTTGATAAAATTTTACTTGTCTTTTTAAACTTCTTTATATCATTTTTGTAAGTTTTCCTGCTAATTTGTGCTAATCTGAATAGCTAATTTGAATACAATGCTATGCAATACACTGACCAGTGTTGAATTATTATTGAGTTGTTTGGTCAAATATTTCTCATATTTTTTTTTCTTAATTTTTCTGTTTTGCACTCTTTTTAACAATAAAAAAGAAAAGAAGTGTGATATCAGAATATAAGACTAATTTTAATACTATTTCATAAACTCATTTATTCTTCTCTCTTGTGATTTATATTCTTTGTATCAGAGAATGTTTTTGTGGATTACATGCGAGTCATTCAAACTAGTTGCATTCCAGGAGTGTGTGGGAGAGCTTTCATTCTCTTGCTGCATGTCTCTGGACTCAGCACAGACGCGCCATATGAGTGAGACATTCTGCCACATTACTGAAAACCCTCTACCTCTCCAAGCTTACACTGAGCCCAAGCCAACTATGTGATTGAGAACTTCCATTGCACTCTCAGGACCCATAAAGATCCACCTAAGTGAGTTCCCATATTCTCCACCTTACCCACATGGCTTTAAACTATAAAAGCCCCTGGAAGAGATAGCTTCCAGGGGAACTACCCACTAGAGTCCCCCTCCTGTCCCTCTCTCAGACAGCTTTCTTCCCTTAGTTAATACATTCTCATAAAAAAAAAAGACCCAGCCCAAGCCCAGGCCCAGTAGGCCTGTTGGGAGAGTTTTCGTTGTCCCCTGCACCCGATGGACATTTCCGGAGCCAGGTCAGGCCCTCCGCATGAGAGAAAACTTCTGCTATGCTCTCAGCACCCCTCTAGACCCAGCCAAGTACTGCCATAAAGGCTGGGGGTGAAACTCTGAATCTGATGTCCTGAAAAGAGACTAGGGGCCAGAACCACCCACCTAATCCAGGAGAGACACAAGAGGTGCACTTCCAAGAGTTGAAGCAGAAAGAAGCAGCTGAGCACAGCAGCCAGGCCCAAGCCAGGCACAACAGGATGAATTCAAATTTCATAGATCTGCAACAGAATTGCAATAGTTGCTAAGGTTACAACTGCACCAAAGTTCTACACAAAAGGTCTGAGGACAGTTTTATATAAAATGAAAAGAGAAGGAGCAAAATGCAGCCTCAGTTCCTGAGCCAATCCAGAAAAAGTGCAGAGGACACTAGCACAGAAGTAATTGGGAATCACACACAGCAGAAATGTCTGAATCAATAGAGTCTGAAATAAAGGAATAACTGCGAAAAGGTGTATGTCTTAGTTTATTCTTCTCCCGTTGCTTGGACAAACACCCAGCACTCAAAATGAAGGATGGAAAGGTTTATTTAGCTCACAGTTACTGGAGGTTTCAGTTCATATTCAGCTGGCTCCAAGGCAGAGAGGCACAAGGCAGACAGCAGCAGTTCATGGCAGCCAAACAACAACAATGACAACAAACAGCAATTGCTGAAGAAAGTCTGTCTCTCTGTCTCTTATATCACATTCAGGCTCTCTGCCCCAGGCTGGGGTGTAGTATTCGTATCCATAATCCCAGCAGTACTAAGACTCATAATCCTGGCCTTGGATAATCACAGTAGATCATTAGTTAATCACAAACTCTAGAAATCCCCACTTTGTGACTACATGAGGCTTTTGGCAGACAACTAGACACAAACTATAACAATACAGAAAAACTCAAATCTGAAATAATCTCTGAAATTAAAAAAAAGTCTGAATTAATAGCATGTGAAATAAAGAATCAAATGCAGAAACATACATAGGAAATCAGATCAGAAATAATCTCTAAAGTAAAAGTACTAATAACTGCTTCTCAAGAAGACACAGATAAAAAAATAGAGATTAGTAAAATGATGGATTCCTCGAATGAACAATACAGGAAAAATATAGATTGCAATAAGCCGAATCAATGAGATATAGAGGAACTGAAAATCTCAATCATAAGCTTGCAAAACCACTTGAATGAAAGTGAAAATTGAGTTTCAGATTTTGAAGATGCCACAGTAGTTAGTGAAAGAGTAAGACAAGATCTTTTAAAAGCAACTAGGATACAGAAAAAAAAATAATTCATCACCTGCAAGATGATGCAAACATGAACAATGTGGGTCTAATAGGTATCGATGAGGAAGAGTCAATTACAATGACATAAAAATAATATGGTCATAAGTAATAGCAGAAAATTTCCAAGATATGAGGAAACAAACTGAAATTCAAGACACCGAAGCATACAGAAGTCCCAATAAAAGAAACCTGATTAAAAACACACTCAAAATGTAATCGCCAAGATCCCAGAAATTCAGCAAAAGAACAATATACTCAAAGCCACCAGAGAAAAGAAACGGATCACATTTAAAGAAAAACCTATCAGAATAGTGGTATAGTTCTCTTCACAAACCATGAAGGCAAGAGCATGGAGCAGAGTATTTCAAGTCCTCTACCAAAAAAAAAAAACAAAAACTTTTTTTCCATGAAAAAGAACAACTAAAGAATCTCATGATGACAAAGCCAACCCTACACAGACTTTAAAAGATATTCTAGTGTGGGATCAAACTGATCAGAACTCCATGAATGAGAAGAGATAGAACCCAATAAATATGAAAAACTATTAACCAAGTAGAAAAAAGTAAACAACAGCAGGTAAATAACATGTCAATCATATATTAATACATCTCAGTTATAACAATAAATGTGAATGGATTCCATTCACCAATTAAAATAAATAGTCTGGCACAGTGGATTAGGAAGCAAAATACAAAAAAAAAAAAAAAACAAAAAACAAAAAACAAAAAACAAAAAAAACAAAACAAAACAAAAAAAGGAAACAAAATACAACAATATACAGCATAGAAGAAACACACTTACCTCATAAAAAATACATAAGCTGAAATCAAAGGACAGAAAAGTGTACTACATTCCCCAGCTCCTCAGAAAAAAGCAAGACTAACAATCCTGCTTGAAGTACATCTTGTCTCAAAATCTAAACAAGAATGATCAAAGGAAATAAAGAAAGCCACTATATACTGTTAAGAGGAAAAATTCAAGAGGAAGAGGTAACAATCATAAAAGTATATGCACCAAACACAGGCACACCCAACTATATAACACAAATATTAATGGACATCCAATCCCACAATCTTAAGAGGAGATTTTAACATCTCCTTATCCCAAAAAGATGGGATAAAACAAATGGACTTACTGGAAAAAATACAAAGTGTTCCAGCCAACCACAGCTGAATATACATTCTTTTTCATGTGTATATGGGTCATGCTCAAAAATAGATTACATACTAGTTCATAGGGGATGCTTAAATATGTGAAATAAACCGTAAAGTATCCCATGCATATTTTCTGTTCAGTGTGCAATGAAACCTGGAATAAACTACAAAAGAAACCAGAAAAAATCCAGCATATTCTTGGATTTTCTTTCCTAATCCACTATATTAATTTCCTAATCCAATGTATTAATGTCCATGAATACATGGAAACTAAACAACACTCTATGCAGCAACCAGTGGATCTGAGATGAAATTAAGCAAGAAAATGTACAATGTCTACAATTCAATGAAAATTCAAGCATAAATTATCAGAGTTTATGGGATGTGATGAAAGAAGTTCTCAGAGAGAAACATAGCTGTGAACTAACACATTATGAAAACAG
The DNA here is from genome assembly GCA_004027165.1 of Ctenomys sociabilis. Taxonomy (NCBI): domain Eukaryota; kingdom Metazoa; phylum Chordata; class Mammalia; order Rodentia; family Ctenomyidae; genus Ctenomys; species Ctenomys sociabilis. Next base: position 20,681 of record PVKA01014329.1, read on the forward strand.
AATGTGAACAAAAAATATTGTAATGTTACACTTCCAACAACTATAAAAGGAAGAGCAAACCAAACCCAGAGCCCAATGTCAGGAAGAATTCATAAAGAGTAGAGAAATTAATTCAATCGAGATGAAGAAAACAGTTCAAAGAATTATTGAATCAAAAAAAAAATGGTTCTTTGAAAGAGTAAGTAAAATTGATAAGCCCCTAGTTAACCTCATCAAAAAGAAGAAAGAAAAAATTCAAATAGAAGCACTGAAAAATGAAAATTCTGTAACTACTACAAACCCAGTGGAAATTCAGAAGATTATTAATATCTACTTTGAGAATTCCTATGGCCACAGAATAGAAGACACAGAAGAAATGGACAGATTCCTTGAAAGGTGCAAATTACCAAAACTGAGTCATCAAGATATAACAACTCTCCACACAATACCAGCCAATTAACTATGAAATGCAATAAAAAACCTACTGATGATGAAAAGTCCAGGTCCTGACGGATTCACTGCTGAATTCTACAAGAAAATTACAGATGATACAACCCCAAGAATCTTGAAACTCTTCAATTAAATTTAAAAGGAAGCAATACTTTCAAAATGTTCCTGGAGGCAAGAATTATACCGACACTAAGACCAGTGAATGACACAACCAAGAAGAAGAATTACAGAAAGCAGAATTACAAAGAGGAGGCCAATCTCACTCATGTACATAGATGCAAAAAGTCTTCAATAAAATCCTAGCAAATAGAATATAGCAAATCATCAAGAAGATTGTATACCATGACGAGTTAGGATTCGTTCCAGGGATGAAAGGATGGTTCAATATATGCAAATCTATAAATGTAATACACTATATCAATAGAATCAAATCCAATAAATACATGGTCATCTGAATCAATGTATAAAAGGCTTTTGACAAAGTCCAACTTCCATTTGTGTTAAAATTCCTTTAGGAAATTGGAATAGATGGACTCTACTTCACTTTGATAAAAGCCATCTCTGACAACCCAACGGCTAATATAACTCTAATTGTTGAAAAACTGAAATCTCTTACTCTCAGATCTGGTACAAGACAAGGATGTCCGCTATCACCCCTCCTATTCAATAGAGTTCTGGAATCATTAGCTAGAGCCATTAGCCAAGAGAGATAAATAAAATGAATAAGAATAGATAAAGTCAAAATATTATTATTCACAGATGTGATACTTTTCTTGGAAGATCCTAAAAACTTCACCAAGATGCTAGTAGAATTAATACAGAAACACTATAGAATAGCAGGAAATGAAGTGACTACCCAAAACTCAATACCATCCCCCTACACAGATAACCACCAAACTGAAAGGAAAATTAGAGAAACAATAGTTTTTGTAATATTTCTGTGGAAAAAGAAATATCGTGGAATTAATGTAACTAAAGTGGTCAAAGATCTTTAAAAGGAAAATAATAGTACCATGAAAAAAGACCTTGTAGATGATTTCAGAAAATAGAAAGATATTCCGTGCTCCTGGATAAGAAGAACCAACATTATGAAGATGACCATACTCCCAAAATTGTTGTATAGATTTAATGCAATCCCTATCAAACTACCACTGAAATACATCACAGGCCCAGAGAAATAATTTCGAAAACTTAAATGGAACAAGAATTGACCTAGAATACTAGAGGCAATCCTGTGAAACAAAGACAGGGGAGGAGGCATTACAACTCTAGAGCTGAAATTACACCACAATGATAAAATCAGCATGGTATTGCCAACAAAATAGAATTGAGGATCAATGGAATAGGTTACAAGATGCAAAAGCCTCAATGGACACAATCAGCCACTTTATCTTCGAAAAAGGGTCAAACATTCTTATTGGAAGAAAGACAGCCTCTTTTACAAATGGTGCTGAAAAAACAGGCTGTCTACACACTGAAAATAGAAACTTTACCCAGGACTATCACCATGCAGTAAGTTAAAGTCAAAACTGATTAAAGATCTAAACATTAAAACAAAAATACTGAATCTTCTTGAAGACATAGAGGTAGGCAAAGATTTCATGAACTAAAATGAATCACACGGGTAATATTTGAAAGAATTAACCACTGGGTCTACACTTATTGTGAAGTTTTTGCATGTCAAAAGAAATTACCAATAGTGAAAAGACCACCCACAAATTTGGAAAACATCTTAACTAATAATCACTCAGACAAAGGTCTGACCTCTAGGTTTTATAAAGAACTAAAAATTATTAGGGTCCCAAAATTTAAAGACTCAATGGAGAAATGCTCATCTGAGATGAACACACATTTCTCAAAGAATGAAATTAAAGAAGTGAATAAATAGATGAAAAAATGACCCATATCTCTAGCTATTTGTGAAATGCAAATTCAAACAACACTGAGTTACCATTTCAACCCTGAAAGCCATATCTTGGAAATAACCAAGATGCCCATCACCTGAGCAATGGATGAAAAATGTATTTTTATACAATAGAATATTACTCAGCTACAATGATAAACTCAAAGCCTTTATATTTAAGTAGGTTCCAATTGAAGACATATTCATAACTGAAACAACTCAGACACACATTTGTAATTATCATATAGTCTCTTGTAAGTAATTAAAAGTAAGAATAAAAATAGAAAGGTATAACATTTAAAAAAATGAGAATTTAAGGATTAGATAATGAAGAAAGGGCTGGGAGAAAATCTAGGAAACATGATGGGTAAAGCCAAACATTTATATACAGAAGACGGTTAAGCCAGTGACCCTGAGAATCTTCACATTTTTCAAACTAGTGGTTTGGTAGGATTCTCACCCTTACTAACTGTATATGTTGTTACCTGTGAACTATATATGCTGATACTTTCAGCAACTACACTGAAGATAGCAGTGTGTAATACTAGGGTCATGCTTGAAATGTCTGCCATTCTGGTCTTCTAAATATGTACTGTTTGTCATGTCATATCAATTAGTGTTATACTATCTCAACTAAATGTTTGTTTGTTTGTTTGTTTGTTTAAAAGGGGTAATAAATAGAAACAAGAGAGGAGAAAAAAACATCATAGGACTGTCCTGTTACACTACTGTATATAATTAGATTTCTAAATTTTGCATAAATATCTGTAATTTATTTTTTCTATTTTAAGATAATTTTCCTTTTTTTCTTCATATTCTGTGGGGCCCAAAAGTTTAACATATCAATACTTATTGAAAAATATATTTTCCATGTTATGTCTAAGATGTTTCATATTCAGACAGATAGTGAGGTTAAGCTCCACCACTTAGGTATTAGGGTAATAATAACAAACTTGTCTCCTTTATGGTTAATAACTGAAGTTTGCAGACCAAAAATCAGAGAAAAAGAAGGGCTCAAGGACAGCCAATATTTTCTTCCTGACCTTTCAAGATCAGTGAGGACTCAAGAAATAGGAGAATCTGTACTGTAACATCCTGTAACTCAGTTGTGTTCAAAATTTATTGATCAAGGAGATTATGGGGCCACAGAGAACAGTAATAGATGATGTATAGCATGCCTAAGGAGAATCATATGGGGAGAAAACATTCTCTCAGGCTTCATGAGAGCAAATTAGTCAAGCAATGGCTGTGACTCATCCACATGGCTGACACTGACAAAGCATCTACAAACTGCGGTACAGGGTTTCTGGGTAAATCCTCAGGGAATTTGACTGACCATGCCAACTGCAAAAGTTACATTACTTGATATATATGTCTTGCTTTATCTTGTTCCTAACCATTCAGCAGAAAATTATAAAAACAAGGCATAAAAAGTAAAGTCTTTTAACATGTTGAGCTGTAAAAACCTCATCAACAACTCCTGACATTGCCAGTCCTATAAATAACCCAATACTACTACGGACTGCTGGACTAAACTGGAATATTTTGCTGAATTCATGCACCTCTGATATTTAAATGGCAATGGAATACCCATCTTTGACAAATCTAAACAAACTAACAAAAAAGGATACAAATGAAGGACCATTTTGTATGTTTATATGCAAAATAGTTAGAATTGATACACAACATCTTTTTCTTAATTCAGCGAATAGAAAGATTTGTACTAATAGTGTTTGAGGACAGGATATCATGTCTGCATCTTGTACAATGAGCAACCACTAAGAAGACAACAATATGCAATTTTTCAGTTATTGAAAGTGTCCTAATTATCTGTTTTGAAACAGTCTCATTGCTATCTTTTTCAATTAAAAAATAAAAAAATGTTGCATTCCAAAGCACGTGTTAGTTTTTCTCTTTCCTTTAGATTTCCAAATGATAATAATTACTGAAAAATAAAATTTCAAGCATGAAGCATGTCATGTCATGTCATGTGTGTCTTTGTATATAATAACATATGAAATAAAATAGATATTCACAATTTTGGTTCTTCTGTAAAACATATCTCCTATATGGACATGTATTTAGCACAGAAATGTTCTCATATCCTATTTATTGTTCGTGAAAACAGTGTTCTATTTCCACTGACACCATTCTGTCACAAATTCCTAACAGTATGGTCAAACATGGTGCTGCTGTGCAGCCCGAAAGTCCTGAGTTCAACTGTTCTTTTGCCTCAGGTTCCCTCATACCTGTGATGAGTGGAACACATATTTTCAGGGCCTAATTGTTTGTCATCTGAAGAGTACATCTGTGGGACAAAAAATGTAAATTATTTTTAATGAATCCAAATGACTGATTATTTTAAGAACTGTGTTTGAGCAAATAATCCTGAGGCCTTCTGAATAATGTTATTTGTAGCAAGGAAGAATAACAGGTGAGTTTTATTTAGAGTTTAAGTTCATGGTTCTTTTGGTGAATAGTCAAGAATCCATATTCAATTGCCAGGAAAAGGGAGGAACAGTCCCTCCCGCCCAGCAGCAATCTCAGGGGAGATGTTTCAGGCTCAGTCTATCCTGTCGATCTGGAAGTCTTCCCAGGACCCTTCCAGGGCATAGTTCTAGGCACATTCTGCCCCATTTAAGGCACCGCCCCAGGACACAGGGCCCAGTGAGAGGACATGTTCCTGAGATACTGGTGATCACGGTGCAGGGTGTATGTCTACAGGTCTGTCTGTGCTTACATCTCTGGTCCAACAACACGAATGTAGAGAGTTGGGAGACAAAATTTTAAAAGTCCTACTTTATGTAATATTCTTTAAACATTTTTCTCCATATCAAAGAAGGACCCCTAACTGCACTCTCCGTGCCACAGATGCTGTCCGCTGAGAGAGGACAGGATCTTTGTAGATCAGACAGGGCATCTGTGTTATGCACAGGTAGCTGTTATTGGGAAAAGTGAAATTCTGTAATACAGTCAACTAGCAAGAAAATTGTCCAAAAATTTCTCAAAGGTACCCTAGTAAAGACAATGGGGCCAATAATGCCCAAAATCTCATGGAGTATGTACAACAGTTGTGAGACGCAGTTTAGTGTAAGGAGGAAAAGGGAGAATCAGCAAGAGAATAAAAGTATAATTGCAGAACCGAGGCGGCACATCTCAGTGACATTCTTAGTGTGAATGGCATCATTCGCAAAGATACAAAACACAGATTGATAGAAATAACAAAACCTAACTGCATCGCACATTATAGAAAAACACTGATTAAAAAAGAAATACTTAAAATACCAAAGGATAAAATGCAACATTCCAGGCAGCTGGAACTCAAACAAGCATGGACAGCATGCCTATTTACTCAAATAGGTTTCATGTGTTACTATTGGTCAGCTGGGAGAGAGCTCCATATATTGCTCTGAAAAACGTGTCTTTTTTTGTTACAGGATTGAGCATTCTTTTAAGTCAGTATTTATTCAAAAGTGGGATTGAGATATTGCGTATTTACAGATAAAATAATTTGAGGGCTGGGGAAATTGCTCAGTGGAATAAGTGCTTCCCTGACAAACTCAAGGGCCTGAGTTCAATCCCAGGTTCCATAAAAAAAAAATAATAATTTGAATGCAAAAATGATCAAATGAGAAAAAGAGCATCTTTATAATATAATTATTAAAGAGAGAGTTGTATAGAAGGAGATATAATTATAAAATTACAGCATCAGATACCATATAAATATGCTACTTTATAAAATAGCACTGCTGCATTTAAGGAATTAGTTCAGCATGAACACAAGTATAGTGTGGAAAAATTCCCTGTTCATATGTCTAATTAAATTAAAAAAGAAAAGAGAAATTCTTACATCTCAATCCCACTTTTGAATAAATACTCACTTAAAAGAATGTTCAATTCTGTAACAAAAAGACACATTTTTCAGAGCAATATATGGAGCTCTCTCCCAGTTGACCAATAGTAACACATGAAACCTATTTGAGTAAATGCAAGCAATTTTAATTTTTGCACATACATTATCAAACATAGTCTGATGAAAGCAGAAATCAATTGTGAGAAATGATAAAAAGTTATGGAAATTCAAGGACTTTAAACAACACCTTGAAGAATTAATAGGTCATAAAAAAAAAATCAAGGGAAATCTTAGGCAGTTCCTAAATTCAACATGCCAAATCCTATGGAATATATTCAAAACATTCCTAAGAGAGACATTTGTAGTTCTGCATGTTCACATCAGAAAAAAAAAAAAAAAACCCAAACCAAATTAAAAACCTAATGATGCACCTCAATGTATTAGAGAAAGAGCAATTCAAGTCAAAACATGATGCAAACAATGAAAGTATTAATATCAAAACAGAAATTAATGAGAGACAAAAGACACTATAAAGAATCAGTGACTCAAACAGGTTGTTCTTTCAAAGGATAATCAAAATAGACAAACTCTTAGCCAACAGTATTAGAGAGAAAGAAGAGATCTCGACAAATGCAGTAAGTATTGCTTTAATATCCTCCAGCTTTTCTAAATGTGTTTACTGTTTTCAAAGTCTAACTTCTTTATAAAAACATTGTGAAATATCTGTGAATATTGAAGTTAATATACTCAAAAACTTTCATTGGTAAACTTTCTGTGATTTACTTACCCTTATGTCCATAATAATATAATTTTATTATTTATTTTAATAAAGAGAAATTCATTGAGATGCTAATGGAAATTTTCAATAAAAAGAAAATGATTTAATACTATATATTAAAGTCTCAAAAATTTCAAGCCTTTCTCTTAAATTCATTTCAATTCCATTTACTTTCTTACATTGAAAACAAAATGAAAGCTAAAATAACACAGATGACAACCTGAGACTGTAAGGGTTACAACTAAAAAGAGGTGGCAGCACATGCACCAGGGCTGTTGAGGCTTCTCCCCTGCCTCTCCTGGCAGCCTGAGGAGCATCTCACCGCACACACACTCAGCCCTCACATTGACCTCAGGCCAGGTTGTGTCTGCTGAGACCACCCATGCCTGTCCTATCAGGGTCTCAGGGGACAGACCCAGTGCCAGCCTGACCTTAGACTCCACGTGCACCGACTGAAGGATGTGAGTCCCAGGTGTCTGGGTCTCCCTGGGGGTCGCTGAAAGGTTATTTGTGGGGAACAGAGGTGAGGGTGGATTTTCACACTGATTTCACCATTGGAAGGGCATAGAGATGGAGGCAGGTATCCAGGGGCACTGACAGCTGACTTTGGTGCACACATCTTGCCTTGACTTTCTGTCTTGCACACTCAGCTTGCTCCATATGAGTTGAATGGCTTGCATCCCCTGGCCATGCTGCTCTGAGCTTCCTGTCTTCAGGCTAGCAATCCATCAAATGCAGCTCAGTTGTACTTCTCTCCTTAGGGCTGTGTGTCTGGTGTTTCATTCAGCATGCTGAAAAAAGGATGAGTGCATTGATTAACTCAGTGTTATGATTTGTGTCTAACTTCTCTGCAAAGACATGTGCAGTCACGGGGCAGGCTTTCATAGGTTGTGATTATCTCAGGATCTAATGCTGGAGTGATGGAGGTGAGTGCTACAGCAGTGGGGAGCATGACCTCAGAGGATTATTCAGTCTGCCACGGGTCCTCCCTTTTTGCCCTTGCTGTTTGCTGTTCTCTATTGCCATGAATGGCTTCTCTCTGCCATGTACCACTCTGCTGGGCAGCTATCAAGTATCAGCTGAAAACTTCAAACTATGAGCTAAACAGACACTGGCTTCCTTAATTCTGGGTGTTGGGTATTTTCTCCCAGCAATGAGAAAAAAGTGCCCATGACAGCCAGTAAGTGAGTGATTCTCAGTGGGAGGGTTTGTAGTACTCAGCCCAATTTTATTTTTACTTCATCCTGTAGCATGGAAATTCTGTTTTGTATTTAAGAGAACTTAACGTCAAAGAGTTTGTAAATTCAAGTTAAGGAAAAAGTCACTGTGCTTGTCGCTCCAACGTGCATCACAGCTCCTGGGTTAAGACATTCAGTCAGTACTGTAGTAGTTCAGAACTGTTACTTAAATCCAACATGGGTTAAATCATATTTCTTGTATTTTTCATTTTTAACTTACTTACTGTTTCATTTTCTGTACAGAGCACAAAGATTTCACAACATAATATTAATCATATCTACTTAATCACCACAAAAAATGTTTGAGAGCCAAGTGGCCTGGCTCACAGAATAACACTGGGATCTACAACACTCACCGTTATAGCTGAAAGGGTGTCTGCTGTCATCTCTGGTGAGGATGCTGAGGAAAAGCAGTGTTTGTGCTGGACACTAAATTGGCAGCCACTGCTCCCTCCTGTCCTAGCACAGGTCAGGCCTGAGTGTGCTCACTGTACCTTCTCAGAGTCAGCTGTAATCTCGGAGGTTGCTTCTCTGAACAGTTGGTCAGCTTAGCCACCAGAGTTTGCGTTCCTAAAGGATACAGGCTAGATTTTGCTGCAGAGTTTATACTCAGCTGTGAAAAGACACTAAGTGATTTTTGTTTTAAAACAAAATGCAAACTTCCTACTGCAATTGATTTCTGTGTATCAGAGAAGACGTTCCTATAGTTGTTTCTCTATTGGTTTCACAAATGCTACTGAATCAGTGTGGAAATCCCAGGAGGTATATAACTTGGAGATATCCTCAAAAAATAATTCCTGGATTTTGCAGTTTTCTTTGTCCCTATAAATTGTTTTCTTTTCTTTCCATTCTGTATTTTAGGCAAGGGTATGCAGGGTGTTCAGTTGCTCATTACTACACAGGACTCAGTCATTCCCCTGTTTCCACCCTCCCAAGAGCTGGGATTGAAGGCATGTACCACCAAACCCAGTATCAATCACCAATTCAGCATGCATGACAGACCCAGGAATGAAATCTGGCTCTGCACCTGTTTGCAGGCCCTTCAATCCTATAAGCGACTTGGCTGGCCCTTTAATAACTGCTTTTTTAATCCTATTGTAAACAATTAAAAACCAGAGTTTGCAAATGTGTAATAACATCAGTTTCATTTAGTGAGTAAAGTGACAGTGAACACTGCACTCCACAGCTGTCCTTAGTGTTATCTGTTACAGAGGAGGAGAATCCCGCTCGCCTTGTGCACACGCTGTGAGAATGATTTTCCCGGGACTCTAGTGAGATTCTGCCCCCATCATTTTACAATGGGATGCTCTCCAGTCACTGGGACATGCAGCATATGACTTAGGCAGAATCAGGTGTGTCCAGTTTTATGCACGGGCTCAGGCGGGCGTCCACAATCAGTGATGACAAGACCTCCCGAAGCCTGACCCCAACCTCAGGGAAGCCAGGAGGGTCACCCTGGGGAGATCAGAAGCAGGGGATATTTCAGGCATTATGAGGGGAGAAAAATCATTGTGTTTGCTTTTTGTTATTGGGGGGAGCTGGGAGGGTGCTGGGGATGTCTCAGGACCTTGTACTTGTCCGGCCGCCAGTCGTGTTGCTGAGCTATTTCCCGGGCCCTAATGATTCAGTTTTCTGCACAACGGAACAGTTTTGTGGGTATGACAAATACCGTTTTGTTTCTGTAATTTGTGCTGAAATCCTTGATATGTTACTTTATTTAAAAGGTCTATAAATTTTCTTCTGAAATTTCTTCAACATGTTTCTGAAAGATGATAGGAGGTCTTTTAGTAAATGAGGAGCTTTCATCATCCTCTGTTAATTATCAGCATCAATGCCACAATCGCAGCATTATTGTACAGAGCATTATGGTAGAGGTCTGCTTGTGAGAATCCCTGATCCTAAGAGGCAGCACGAAGGGAGCTCTCCTCTGAGCAGTGGAAAGTGCGCAGGGCAGGCTCTGAGGGCGCTGCTCTAGGTTCCCAGGGCTTTCACTGGGTCCCTCCATGAACATGCAGGATTCAAAGTGTAAAGGCCTGTGGTTCTCTTAATCCTGGTACAACTTAGGCGTGTAGTGGGAGAAATTTACGAGTTTCATTAGTACAGGAATCACCGAAGAAACATCTTCAATGTTGTATTTTCTAGTATAAATAGAAGAATAAAAAAGTAGCCCTTGTTCTGAAATGTTCCGGCACGACAGCAAATGATGTGGACTGAGAGTTCAATTAGTGTTTTTTATTTTAGGTTAAAATGTAAAGCCAATTTCATGACAAGGGGCCAGGGACATAGCTCAATAGAAGTGTTTGTCTGGCAAGCACAGCCTTCTGGCTTTGAGCCCCTGTACCAGAAAAAAATGATCATGACAAAATGATAGGAAAACATCAATGTTAATTTTGCCTATTATGCTCTTTAAAGTAGTAACTCAGAATATAATATATATTTTAGTTCTTACTGAACAGAAAGTTTCAGCAAAATATTAAGAATGTTGAACTTTAAATCTTTCTCTAAAGGATATTAGTGCTAAGCCTCCTTCTCTGTGAACTAAGGGAAACTTCATATAGGGACAGAGGTTGAAAATTTTCTTCATGATGACAACTGTGTGTCTGATTTGCACTGGAGACTATGAGCCTGTTTCTATGCACTTTACCATTGAGATTGAGAAACAAATTCGCAGGCTGGGAGATAGCACAGTGGCATAAGCACCTGCCTCACAAGTGCAAGGTCCCAAGTTTGATCTCTGGTATCACAAAAAATAATGAAAAAATTTGTCAATCAGAAAATTTTCTTGCTTACACAGAGCATTGTACTCAGGTGGTCATAATCCTGTGCCTGCTCATGGCTGATTCACAGACGTCGGAGAGCTCCTCTCCTCTCCCCACTCCACTGGTGCTGACTGCTAGATAAATTCGGAGTCACAGTGAGAGCTTAGGGACTTTCTTCTCATATCCAAAACCACACTTCAGTTTTTGAAAGGATATAAATTCCATTTTATGGGCGTGAAAAGGTAGTTGGGAAGTCTAAGCTCCTGCCTGGCAAGACCAAGACCAGGGTTCAATGCCTGTTACTGCATGCTCTGCCAGCCTGGATCTTTGGGTGTACCTCATGGACCACCGAACCTGGGCGTGGTGCTGCACACCTGTAATTCCAGTTCTGGGAGGCACAGACCAAAGATCACTATGACTCCGAGCTGTGCAGCAAGACCCAGTACTAAATACATACATAAAACATTTTTTAACTTTATTATTGTTATTATTATTATTATTACTATTATTATTATTATTCTAAAGAAGGGACTACAGGGTGTTCAGGGTCTCACTCCTAGATCAGACTTGTAGTGATCTGCCTATTTACAGCCTCCCAAAACCTGGAGATTATAGAAGCGAGCACCATGCCCAGTCTCAATTGCTGTTTCAGTGCCCTCCGGGTGTGGTGCTGGCCCAACAGACCCAAGGATTGGACCCAAGCCCCTTAGCCTACTCTCAGTTGCTTTAGTTCACTGAGTTATTTGGTTGGCCCTGCATAAATAAATTTAAATAGTCCATTTTGGAAGTCTAACTGTAGGGGAAAAAGAACAAGGGCATTCTCCACACAGGTCTTTGTATTTGACATATTTTGTTGTGCAGATGGTCAGTCTGCGCAGTGTGACAAAGCTGCTTAAAAACAGAACAGTTATCTCAACTTTTATAAATTTAGAAGGTCTTACTCATGTCTTATTACTACATTTTTTGTCTTGACAATTTCTTTGTGCAGTGAAATTGCTCCTTTTTGTTTTAGAACCAAACAGAAACAAATAGACTGTATCCAAGAATTTATTTTTTGCTTGGTCATATTTATATTCCTGGCCCCATGAAGAGCAGAATCAGAAAAACAGGGAGGCAAAAGGTGCAAAACAAATGACAAAGTGTATAATTCTGAACATAACATAATTATGTTATGTGGAAAGATTTTCCACACACTTTATAACTTAACTCCTATATAATATTTTGATTTAATGATGTCCTTGTTTTCTTTTAATTTCTTTTGTGTTTTTGCAGGGTAAACCATCTATATTTCAGGATCATTAGTCAAAGATATCCGAAAAGCAACTGAGCTGGCACTCATTTATAAAATGTTTGCATGCACTCATTCGTACCAATTCATATAACATATAACCTAGTTGGAAGTTGTACATGTGCATGTAGTTCTCATGTGTGCACAAATTCACATTCACACATCTTCCTCATGTACATAATTACATATGCATGTGTACACCTTCACAGGTTTTGTGCTGGAAATATTCCCTTGCACTGTTTAGTTTGCAGCCTTCTCCACTGTAACATGCTATGGAATGCATCTCCCTGCAGCTACTACCATCAGCATTGAGTCCTACTGCATCCTGGAGAATCCCTAACAGGCTCCTGGTGACCGCATGTGAGCAGTCAGTAAGGCCCACACCTCTGCCTCCCCATCAGGTGGTCCTGACCCCATGCCTGCAACCTGACCACGTCTCTAGTGCTCCTGGGTGTAATTCCTCCCCTGTGAGAGCTGGTGATCTTCTAGCTGCACGGCACGGCCTGAGAGGACTGTGTGCAGAGCAGAGAACATGCACACAGTGAGCTTTGTGCACACAGCAAGCTTCCTACAGAACACTTCTATTCATGTCACTGAGTGGAAGATTGAAAAGGCTGTGTGGGGAGACTCATTTTCTGTATGAAAATGTTGTTTTGCTCTATTGGAACAGATCCTTGAGGCGTGAGGCTGCTCCTCTGTTGGGAAAAACGTTGGAGCATTGCACAGCATGTTATGGTGCCGCATTAGAAAACCTTCCCTCTGGCCTGGGGACAAACGAAGAGAGTCTGATTGGAGCTTCTGAGGAAGGGTGTGGAAGGTCAGATCTGATGTGGCTTTTGTTGTTCTGGTCTCTGTTCCTTTCCGAGCTCTGTAAGTAAGAATGACTGAGCTCTGATGGACAGTGCACCACTGACAGAGCTATTCAAAGAACCAGTGACAGAAATTACTGAAGTGTGGTATGAATCATCAGTTTCTAATATCATACTTTCTACTGATAAAACCGTGTGCGTGTGTATGTGTGTGTGTCCGTGTGTGTGTCCATGTGTGTGTGTGTGTGTGTTAAACAGGGCTCCGTGGGATACTGTTATTATAATGTAAGTGAAGTAAAGAAATTAATCCATTCTACTGAATTTTTCTTTGCACAATTCCACAGGTCATAAAATGGAATATAAATTATGCTCACAGTGCTCAAGGTACTTTTTCATTACCTTATATCACATAGGGAAGCCAAATTATTTTTATTTTATTTTAAATTTACTTATTGGATACAGGGTCTCACTGTGCAGCTGACTCTTAATGACCCACTTATCTCAGCCTTTCCAGTGCTTGGATTACACACATGCATCACTGAACCTTGCTTCAGGAACAGCACATTGTGCCCAGGGTTCCAGGGCTGGCACAGCATGTGGTACTGGGGACCAAACCCTGGTCCTTGAAATTGCCAAGCAGGTGCTTAGACTGCTGAGCAATCTCCCTAGCCCGGTAACCCAAATTTAGAAGTTTAGACCATTTAATGTTTTTTGACTTTTATGCAAACTTAAAGCAACATGGGCAAATGCTCAGACCCTGAAAACATTGTGGCATTCATGTGGTTGTGGGTAATTCTTTTACTATACATGAATTTTTCCATCTTACTGAGCTGACGCTGTGTGCATCTCTCTCTCTCACTCTCTCTGTCTCTGTATCTGTCTCTCTCTCTCTCTCTCTCTCTCTCTCTCTCTCTCTCTCTCTCTCTGTGTGTGTGTGTGTGTGAAAAATAACAACTCTTCTTGTCTGTATTCACCCAACACCTGAAACCCCCACTTCATTATCAGAATCTGTGATTTTACCATAATGGGGATTTCATGGAAGTGAATTCTAACCGAGTTTCCCTCGTACAGCTGGCTTATTTTACTTAGTGTGACATCATTGCATTTGTCTATGCTGCAACAAGCATCCTTATTGTTACCTTTGAAAAATGAAACACATTATACTGGGGATATTTTGTTTGTGGATTTATCTGAAGAAGAAAATTTACGTGTTTTTTTTTTTTTTGTTTTTTTTTTTGCCCTGTATCTAGTGGTGAATGTGTTACTGTAAAAATGGTGGTTGACTCTCTGCATCACCTACTTAGGTGCATATCCAAAGGATAATTACTAATTCACATTCAACCTTTCTCCATATTTTAATTAACATCTTTGCTAGATTTTATTTCACATAGAAAAAAAAAACAGTGATACACAATTTCAAACAAGATATCAGGGGACTAACACTAGTCAATACATTAAGTGTTATTATCTTCAGGGTAGCTGATCATACTGCCAAACATAGGCATAAAAAATCAATGAGACAGTGTACAGTGGTCCCTTACTCACCATGAAGGCCACATTCAAGACACCCCGATTAGTGAAGATCAGCAAAGTAACCATGTCATATTAATTTTAGTATTTGTATGCATTTTAAGGCTTTAGAAGCCCGCTTTCCACATTCTGATAAGTTTTGCACTTCTGAAATCAGTGTTGTGGGCCAATAGTCATAGCTCAGGAGAGTAAGTGCTTGCCTGGCAAGTGCATAGTCTTGAGTTCAATCCTGGGTACCATTAAAAAGTGTGTTCTGATATTATTAACCATTCTCTAAGTTCTTAACCCTATGTAATTTTGGAAATATACGTATAATGTACACTACCTAAAAGTACTGTGATATAGCAAAATATCTGCAATAAATCAACAGGTTTTGAAAATCCAAGAGTTTGTTAAAGTCGAACCATGAAATAGTGAGGGTCTTCTGTAAGCATAAAGCACTTGTCTCAATGAATTAACTGAAATTCGTAGAGACATTATCTTAGTTATAATATGCATATACATGTACGTGTGTATTTTTCTTTACCCTTTCTTCTTTTCTCCTTTCCATTTCCCTATGTGTTGTTACTTTTTGAGTAGTTTTTCCTATTTCACAATATCTGTTGTACAATAACAATCTTATTTACTTATTATGATTCTTATACTAAGGAGAAAAATACAATGTTTGCATATGTGATTCTGGTATATTTCACTTATGGGTATGGTGTCTAGTTGCAATCATCAAATTTATATTGCTTAGAGCTCAGTAAAACCTCACTGTGTTAAAATGCTGCAGCTTTTAAATTCCTATTCCTTAGTTGGTGAGGATTTGTGTTGTTTCCAAGATTCAGATATAGCAAATTGTGCTGTTATAAATATAGGTACACATATAATACTGTAGCATGATAACTTCAATTTTTAATTCTTCTAGAAAAATACCCAAGAGAAGAAGAGCTGGGTTGAATGGGACCTCGAATGTTAATTTTTTGAAGAATCTCAACACTGATTTTCACAGTGGTTGTACCAGGCTGCACTTCCAACAAGAGTGGAGAAGGGTGTTTTTTTTTTCTCCTGTAGCTTCTTCAGAGTTTGTTATTGGTTGTTTTACTGAGGATTGCCACTCTTTCTTGACTGAGATAGAATATCAGGGTTTTAGTTTGCATCTCTCTAAAGACCAATGATGTTGAATATTTTTATGAATCTATTTTGCTCCTTTATTGCCTCTGATAAGTGTCTTTTCATTTCACATGCTTATTTTTGGATTGGTTCATTGATTTGGGACAGGCTGATATTTTTCTGTTCTTTATATGTTCGAGACAGAATTCCACTGCCTAAGAGACAGTGGCAGTATAAATTCTACATGTCACAAGGATGCAGAGATTGCCAAATACTCCACATCTATGTTATAAACTAAATCTTAATCCAATAAGACATTAAACCGTTTATAACATTTTAAAATGAAACAAAAACATTATTGATCTGTAAATTTTTATATTTGCTCTAAAAACTTCAAGTAATAAACTGTTGTTTCCTGAAACCATCCAGTACCACTATGAAAATGGATTCTCCACATTTCAAAGTTGGTTCCTTATGTAAAAACTTTACATTTTTAGAATAAATCATCACTGATTACACTGGCAAATTTTCCAAGTTAGTATTGACCTGTACTTAATCACTGTTCTATCTGTTCTTAGGACAAGCTATCAGAATATAGAATGGAAAATCACACTCAGCCCTCTACTGACTTAATCCTCCAGGGCTTGTTCCTCCCATCAAGCATTGGCCTTGTTCTTCTCACTCTCATTGTCCCCGTCTTCCTGATCGCACTGGCTGGCAACCTGTGCATGGTCCTGCTCATCCTCCTGGACACCCACCTCCACACACCCATGTATTTCCTGCTCAGCCAGCTCTCCCTTATGGATATCATTTATGTCTGTACCACTGTCCCCAAGATGGTGTCTGGGTTTCTATCAGGGAACAAGTCCATCTCCTTCATCGGGTGTTTTATGCAGAGTTTTTTCTTTTCAAACTTAGCAAGCGCAGAAGCATTGATCCTGATGTCCATGGCCTATGACCGTTACATAGCTATCTGTTTTCCTCTGCACTATTCCATCCGCATGAACAATAGGATGTGTCTTCTGATGATTGTAGGATCTCTGGCAGTGGGTGTTGTCAATGGCTGTGCCCACACATCATATGTCTTTCACCTTCCATTTTGCCAGCACAGAGTTATCAATCATTTCTTCTGTAATGTCCCTGCCATGTTGACTCTAGCCTGTGTGGATACCAGGGTTTATGAGTACATCTTGACTTTATGTGCCAGTCTAATTCTCCTGATTCCTTTCGTGGGTATCCTGTTGTCCTATGGTCTGGTCCTTCTTGCTGTATACCACATGCGCTCCCGGGAGGGCAGGAAGAAGGCCTACTCCACCTGCAGCACCCACCTCACCGTGGTGACTTTCTACTATGCCCCATTTGCCTACACATACGTGCGCCCAAAGTCCCTCCGATCTCCAGGGGAGGACAAGGTCCTGGCTGTCTTCTATTCTATCCTGACTCCGATGCTCAACCCTATGATTTACAGCCTGAGGAATAAGGAGGTGATGGGGGCCCTGAGTCGTGTGAGTCAGAGGATCTGCTCTTTGAAAATGTAGGCGCGTTTATGCTTCTCTATCTTTAATGGTGAATATTCATTAGTAAATAGTTCATGCCATGACCTTACGCATTACAATAAATCTTAAATTTGTGGGGCTGAAGAAGTAGCTCAGCAGGCTTAATGCCAGCCTAGAAAGTGCAAGGACCTGAGTTTGATCCTCAGTACTGCATTCTATGTTGGCCCCAGAACACCAGGTGTCTATCCTGTCCCCACGCCCTGTGGCAAACAACATCTGTGATCCCAGAGCTCAAGAGGGTGGTACAAGAGGATCACTATGTGTCTGATTTGCACAGCAAAACCCTGAATCAAAAAAAGATTAAATGTTTAGATATGTCATAGCAATTACGTATTCAAGTTTATTTTTCTCTTGCGTCTCACTTCCACAAAACTTAACTTATGTTTATTATTAATAGGACAATGGAGAAATGGAAAAGAAATTGGGAACATCATTCCAAAGTTCCTAAACATGTAGTTTGACCAAGTACTTTGTTGAACGTTTAATTTTTAAAAACCAATACAATAAGGATACTGACATTGTACCCCTCAAAATCCTCCACCTCTTTTAGGCACACTTGTCTTATTTTTGGTGCCACTTTTTAGCTCTTTCTTGTCTTTAGGTGAGATCCCTGTTATGTCTAGAATTACTTCTGCCCCTTTGCTTTCTGGGGCTCTCCTGAGCAGGAAAAAGTGTTGGAATATGCATGCTTCCATCCTTGCTGAAGAAAGTGTAAGAGAATACACTTTTTCATTTTTTCCATCAGGTGCCACTTTTCAGAATTCACTACGCTTTTTTCTCATCTCTGATGATACCACAAAGACTTTTTGAGAACTGTGTCAGAAGTGACAAGACAATGAATACATTTAAGGGAGCACAAGACTTATGACAGGTAGTAAAGTCAGTGTATCTTTTTTTATAACATGAATACTTGCAGAATTGTTTTCATTGTGTATTTTTATGTAAACTAAAAGTATTAAGATATCTCAAATTACAGTAAATATTTCCAACAGTCTACTCAAAAAGAATAGAAAAATTAGTTCCCCTGCTGTAAACTGATTTACAGTAGCAGCACTAGTTAAGCTTTTTGAATATTGTACTTTTTCAGGTTCATATATTTTGAGAGTACACACTCAGATCATATTTTAAATTTCTTCTTTCTGCAAAATACATATGGTATTGTGCCAGGGAGATGGCTCAGTGCAATAAGTGCTTCCCTGGCAAATGGAAGGACTTTAGTTTAATCTCCTTTTTGCAAAACAAAAAAAAAAAATACATATGGTAACTTAGAATAATAAAAACAACGAATGATGTTCTTAGATCATCAGGAGCATTATTCAGAAAGAATTGGGTGGAGTTTGCAGTTTCTGTGACACAGACCCTGGAATTAACTGTTTGGAACCCATAGAAGTTGTCTAATAAAGTGGCTCCCTAGTGTGTAGAATGAAACCTGGAAAATATCAATTCATTTTTTTAACTCTGTGTAAACAATTTCATATCTATATTTTTAGCAAATATGGCATTATGTGACAAGAGATGAAAAGAAAATTGTAGAATGTGAATAGAGAAGAGCCTTCCTTACCCAACCTGTGGCACAAGTGTGACCCGCGATCCTCTGGGGGATCACGACATTCCAGGCCTGAAGGTCTGTAGTGAACAAGTGTCATGAATGTGACCATTAACACTGAGCGATGGCCTTAAGTAAGATGTGAGACCAAAGGATGCCAGAAGAGGGTATTTTTAAAGAAAAGTCTTTTCAAGCAAAAATGTCTCATCATAATGAGTGTCATACTAATATAATAATATGAAAATCGCAGTAATTTTTCCTGTCCAAATGCCTGCGCACTGTCACTACAGAAAAGAGTCCATGTTGAATGTTCTCCTATTCAGCTATTTTAACGTTAAAAAGACAGGTCAGGCTGCAGGTCCAGGGCCACTCACTGCCTTCCTCTAGGACTTCGATCTTCTGCACACTCTTCCTCACAACTTTCCTTTTTGAGTAGTTGATGCAAATAGAGCACAGAATCAGACCTGAGCATCAGGAGTCTTTAACTGGAAGCTGAACATTTAGTTCATTCCAGTGTAGAGAGGAAGTAGAATGCTCAGCAGCTGTTGAACCCAAAAGCGAGTGTGTGATGGGGAAATAGTGCTCTGAGGTTGGCTCCACTGCGCAGGTCCCGAGGACAAGATGTGGAAAGCTGAACGCATTCCAGAATGGAATGATCTGGTCCTCAGGATTAGGAGAAATCCATAGAGCGCTGCTGTGCTTCCCTGCCCCGTTCACCTGCCCAAGGCCATGCCTGGGAGCGCCCTAGCTCCAGGCAAAGACTGCCTCAAGAGCAAAATGCACCTGTGATTAGGGAAGGAGGAACTGACCAGGCTAGGATCATGGACATTGACATTAGTCTATTTGTGAAATCACAATCCCCATGTATGGACATTTGTTTGCATTTTACATTGCTTCTACATTATTTTAAATCATTTTATTATAAAGACAATACAAATAAGAGAAAATGTTGAAACAATGCACTAGGAAATTGACAGTGATTGTTGCATTGTTTACTGTTATCTTCAAAGTAGTTGTTCAGATTACTAGATGAAAGCGTGCAAAATTGGTCAAATAAAAAAATAAGCATTAAATGTTACTTAACCAATATATATGTGTTCATAATGATCCTAGCTGTGTTTGTGTGCGTGTGTGTGTGTGTGTGTGTGTAATTTTTCACCTTCTTTCCTTTTTTAAATTTTTAATTTATTTTTTATTTTATTGAAGTACAAATATCAATCAGACAGTTTTAAGACACCTTAACAAGGCAGATTGGATAAATTAATACATTGCAAAATGTTTTCATAATGTTTTGGTATTGTACAAGGTGCATACATGATATTATATTTACAAGTGTTATTTTAGCAGATATCTCTTAACAGTAAATTAAGAGTGTAGCTGCTTACTTATCTTATTTTTTATACCTGAATTATATCAAAAATTCAATAATCATTTTCATAGTGGATGACCGTAATACTAGAAGCCGACATAATATCCTGTCCAACCACCATTAGTGCAGATCTTGCCTCTCATAGAATTATATAGAAGCACAGCATTATCTATCCCAACTGTACTGTCTATACACACACATCATGATTTTTTCTTTCTATACCCCTTCCTTTGTCTACACCTGTCAAAGGTGGGCACTCCATTGTCATTCAACTAACTTAGGTGCTTGAACTCGACAACACAATCCAACACAGTCCAGCATTCCAGAACAATATTGAATTATTCAAAGAAGTTGTCAACCATAGTCATTTACAGCTCAGCTTAATATTATGGCAGCGTGATGTACACTTCATTTTTATACTTTTCTGCTGGATGGTTAAGACCTAGAAAGATCAAGACTTATATACAACACATGTACTTTATGTTTCTTATGTGGTCAATGAAGTCACCTCAGGGTTTATCTTGTAGTTCTGCACATTATTCTGAAGATCCTTTGTCTGTGTTATCCATGGGCAATGGCTCAGTGGAATAAGTGCTTCCCTGGCAAGCACAAGGGCCTGAGTTCAATCCCTAGTTCCACCAAATAAATAAATAAATAAATAAATAAATAAATAATGGATTTTCATAAGAATAAAGGAAGGTAATTATTAGTCACAAACTGCAAAAGAAATGACTGAGATTTAAAGGATACATGATGACATTTTCATTTTTGTCTAATGATGGAACAGTTTCAGAAGCAGAGGAGAAAGTATTTAGAAAACCTCTTCCATTTTGAAGACAAATGAAAAAAGAAATATCTCTGCATTGCAGAGTAAAAATTTTTTGCTCGTATTTCTCTATCATTCAGATTGACTTGCCTCTTTCAATGATAATTGACATTTCATTTACTCTTCCATGTAAACTTTGAGTACACCTTGTATTTATGGCAATCTTTGCATTAAATGACTTTTAATAAAATTGTTAACCAGAAATGGATACCATTTAGCCCAGACACAAAGACTATTGGTAAAAATAATTAAGCCCCAAAAGTATTTTTTCCCAGCCCTTTTCTGCCTTCTTTCAGAACATTACCAACAATTACTGAATTCAGAGTATCTTAATTACATGAAAATTCATGTTGGTGTAAACTTAAAACATTTTCATTGATATGAAGTACATTGCATTGTAAGTATATAGCCTTGTGTCTCTTGCATTTTTTCTGGGTGAGCTCAGGGCCTGGAAATGCATTTTGCTCCTTCCCTTTGTCATTTTGGCCCTAGGCCTTTGAGGTCAGTGAGGGCTCAGGACATAAGTGAACCTCTGCTGTGACACCCTGCAATTAACAGATGTCCCAAATTTTCTGATCAGGGTGATTATGGGGCCACAGAGGAAAGTGACCAATGATGCATAGTGTGCCTAAGGAGAGTCACCTGGAGATAAAAACATTGTCTCAGGCTTTCACAGCCAGCAAATATGTCAAACAGAGGCTATGACTCAAGCAGATGGCTGAGTCAAAAGATCCACAAGGTGCGGTACATGGTTCTGGGTAAATCCTGAGGGCATTTGGGTGACTTTGTCAGATAGCAAGTTACATTTTTCATTACATAGATCTTGCTTTACTATTTTCTTAAACATCCAGTAGAAAAGTGTAACCATGTTGTATAAAGAGTAAAGCTAGATAAATATGCTGAGCTGTAAAATGCTCAAGTCAAGAATTCCAGACAATTGCCAGTTGTGATGATAACTCATTACCCGTAGGGACTATATTGCATTATTTTGCTGAATTTAACTACTTACAATATTTGGACTGGCATCAAGTATGCAAAGTTCCTTTAAAGACTCCTCCAAATCCAGTCTTTCTAATTGCAATGGAACACCCATCTCTGACAAAATGAAACAAAAAGGGGGATATAGATAAAGGACTGTTTTGTTGCAAGATATGTATTATATATACATATATATATACTTTCTCTTAGTTAATTGAAAAGAATGTTTTGCACTAAAATTGTTTAGAAAAAATTTCTAAATAACAACTATGAAGAAAACAATATGCAATTAGTGTATAAGCTATGTTAACTGTCCTTCTAACCTGTTTTGAAATTGTTTCATTCTTATTTCATCTTTTTCACATTAAAATGAATAAAAATATTTATTTAAATAAATATTTAAAAAGTGAAAAAATGTATGTAAGTAGTACTTTTAATATCTTAATTTTTTTCAGTACTGGGGATTGAACTCACAAAACCTGCGCTTGTCAGGGAAACGTTTTTTGTACTGAGTTATCGCCCCATCTCAACATTTTTTAAGACTTAGGAATGCAGGGATCAACAATTTTATTGAAGTATTCAATTTTTAAATTAACTAAATAGTATCTATTTCTGAATCAAATCTAAAGTCTTAGTATATAATAACTTGTACATATTTGCTTACCTTAAAATGTATACATTTATACCCCATCTTAAAATAGAAACTAAAGCTAAAGTTGCAAGTATAACAATTAATGAAATGCAGGAAGAAGATGCATTATAAAACTTGCATTTCTTATCTAATAATCTTGGAGGTTGCTCAATTTCTTTTCTAAAATCACACAAACCTCTTGTGTGATGCAGTCAAGTGGGTGTACTTTCTGTGAGGTTTCTAGAGCTTGTGAAGACAGAGCTCCGACATCTGCCCCACATCCCTGAAGTCAGGCAGAGGCTGGAGCAGTGTGGAGGCAGCACAGAGGTCGTAAATGAAGAAAAGATAACCAAGTCTGTCCAGAAAGAGAGCTACAGAGCTCAAAAAGAAGGGAACTCAACACATGAGAGAGCACTGATGAGACTTGAGGGTGATCTGCGCAGGTGGGAAGAAACACGCATATGCGCACATGCACACGCTCATGGACATGGGCACTGGACACAATTGTTTTCCACGTGTGAGTTTTCTGGAGCAGTCACATGTGTCCAGAAGAATAGTTGCGTTTCCTCATAGCTGAAGGGGATTTTCAGCTTGTGTAGTGTCTCAGTCTGGAGAGATGGAGAGTTCCACAGATGAACATAAGTGATAGCTTTACTGAAAAGTGAATACCCATCTTAGGTCTACATTCAAAAACAATTATTTTTCTATAACTTTTTAAAATTTTTTTCTCCTCTGCACCCCTGGAACCATTGATTGAACTCAGGCCCTTACACTTATCAGGGAAGCACTTATTCTACTGGACCATCTCCCCCGTCCCTAAAAAGCATTAGAAAAAAGAAAAAAAAAAACAGAATTTCACTAAAAAACATTATAGGAATTCAACAATGGTTGCTATATTTCTAAAATTCATCTGGAACCAGAAGAGAATTAGAACAGCAAAAGCAATCCTGAGCAGCAAATGAAAGGCAGTGGGCATTAAAATCCCTGATTTGAAATTATACTACAAAACTATTGTAATAAAAGCAGCATTGTACTGGCAAAATAACAGAGTTGAGGGCAATGGAACAGAATAGAAGATGCAAACATAACTACAAACACCTTATCTTTGACAAAGGGGTCAAATGTGTTGAATGATTCTTTTTAATAAATGGTGCTTTAAAAACTGTCTTTCCATAGGCTGAGGGATAAAATTAGATCCCCGTCTACAACCATACACAAAACTAAAGTCTAAATGGATCAGACATTTATTTATTTTTAACTCATTTTTAACTTCATTGAAAACAAATACTAATTATATACCAAATAAAGAAGTGTAGACAGCTATAAAATGTGAAAGACGTAAGATGTAGACAGAATGAATTTCATAAAAATATTTCTGAAATGATTACATAACATAAAATTAATAATAGATTTCACATTGTAAAACACTATTTACAAACCTAAATGAATACAACAATAAAATTTCTCTAAAATAAGCATGAAGAAAATTTTGTAGTCCTATCATATCATAGTTCATTCTGTGCCAAAATCAAGAAACTTACATTTCTATAATTAGAATTCTCAAAATCCAATGGAGTAGGCTATAAATATATAAATATTTAAAATTTCTGAATTTAGGTAAAATTATAGCTCCACATTTCCAAGAAAAGTAACAATTTCTATAAGAAATATGAATAAAATATATGAAGATACACAAAAATAATACTGTCTCAAAGTAATTCTAAAGAAAAAAAAATCACTGAACCATATATATAGAAAAAAATATTACCTATGGAAGAACAAAATCAAATAGCATCTTATTCCACATTAGAAGAAAGAAGGAAAGAAAGAAAGAAAGAAAGAAAGAAAGAAAGAAAGAAGAAAGAGCAAGTGGAAACTGGACCTATTCAAAAGACTGAGAAACAATGATCTTCCTCTATCGCGCCCGCGCTGGCCCAGCCCTAGAGACCCGCCAGAGACAGCGCGGCCAACTCCGCCATCCTCCTCCATCCTGCCCGTTCTCACCCAGCCCCAGAGACCTCCCAAGACAGCAAGACCAACACCAGCAGTCTACTCTATCCCACCCACGCCGCCCAGCCAGAGACCTTCCTGAGACAGTTGTTGACTCCAGCGGCCTCCTGGATCCCGCACCAAGCTCTCCCATTGAGAGCAAATTTGCATGACTCACCAGGCTTCCCAGATCAGTAGAGTGTGGTGAGTCTGAGGGAGAACCATTGGCTTCTTCCCATGCACGCTACGCGGATCCCTGCCCCCAACCCCTCCAAGCCAGTGACTGGCCTGAAACCTCAGGACCCACTCTCCAACACCTCCCGGGATCCCCTGACCTGAAGCCCGCTGATCGAGTGGGAATTTCCCCGATTCTCTGGGCATCAAAGTTCAGTGAGTGTAGAACTTCAGTCCCACCAAGCCCGAGAGACATTTTCCAGGGATTACCTGCCCCCCCTCCCATGGCCCGGTGAGAGCTCCAGGCACACTGTGCCAGAGAAATATTTCCAGGTGATTACCAGTCCCACCCCACAGCCCCAGACCCAGTGCAGGTCGGCCTGGAGTGAGAACTCTAAGCCTGTCACGCTGGAGGGACATTTCTCAGCAATCCATGGTCCCATGCTATGGACCGAAACCCAGCACAGCCTGGCCTGTGAGTGAGGGCTTCAGGCCCACTGCACCAGAGGGACCTTTCCCAGCCTTCTCGGGTTATGGCCTGTAGACCCAGACCCAGCACAGGCTGGCAAACCCAGTACAGCCTACTCAGTGAATAAGATCATCCACTGTCCTTTTGTGAGCCCAAAAGACTCATCAAAGCCCAGGCCCACCCACCTGAGGAACGACCTGCCTGACACAGGAGGGCTGACCCCGGGAACCAAAAGAGGGGAACCAAAGGAGCTGCAGCAAAAAAGAAACTGAACACAACAGCTAGACCCAGGATAGGCATAGCTGGAAAATCTCAAACTTAACAGACTGGCACCCAAATCTCATAACAATCTAAGGTTATAGCTGCACCAAAGCTCTACACCAAAGGTCAAAGGTCAGTGCTATACAAAATGACAAAGAGAAGGGGAAAAATGCAATCCCAGACCTCGAGTCCATCAGGAAGGGCAGAGGACACTAGCTCAGCTGCAATGAATGAACTAACAGATACAGCAGCAAAGGAACAACAGCACAAAGATATAGAGGAAATAAAACGAGAAGTAATCCCCCAAAATAAAAAAAAAATATTTGGATACATAGTATCTGAAATAAAAAATGAATTTCAGAAACATTGGGTGGAAAAACTATGCTCACCCAGAACAAGTGCAGACAGCACTATTGCAGCTGATATATATGAATTAACAGCATCTGAAGCAAAGAAACAACAGCAGAAAGATCATGAGGAACTCAAAGGAGAAATGAGCTCTGAAATCAAAAAAGAATTTTTGAAGTCATAGGATTTGAAATACCGAAACAAGTCCAGAAATATACAGAAGAAATCCTACTTGGAAGAAACACAGCAGAAAAAGAAGTAGTAACTACCTCTAAAGAAGACATGGATAAAAAAATTGAGGAGATCAGAAATATGATGGATTCCTTGAATCAGCAATACAGAAAAGAAATAGAACACATGAAACACAGTCAAAGAGATAGTGAAGAACTAAAAATAGCAATCACGACTCTACAAAACCGTCTGAGTGAAAGCGAGGACAGAGTTTCAGATTTTGAAGATACCGGAGCAGCTAGTGAAAAGGTGAGAAAGGATCTCTTAAAAGCAACGAGAATGCAGGAAAAAATAATCCATCACCTGCAGGATGACGCCAGAATGAACAATGTGAGAATAATTGGTATCAACGAGAATGAAGGAGTCAATACAAATGGCATAAAAAGAATTTGCGGAGAAATAATTGCAGAAAACCTCCCAAATATGAGGAAACAATCCAACATTCAGGTCACCGAAGCATACAGAACACCAAATAACCTCAACCCAAGTAGAAACACACCGAGACATATAACAGTTAAGATCGCAGAAATCCAACACAAAATAAATATACTGAAAGCTGCTGGAGAGAAGAAGGAGCTCACATGCAAAGGAAAACACATCAGAATTACAGCCGACTTCTCTACACAAACAACGAAGGCAAGGAGAGCATGGAGCAGAGTTCTTCAAGTCCTACACGAAAACAAATTCCAGCCCAGACTACTATACCCTGCAAAACTCTCTTTCAAGTTTGATGGAGAAGTGAAATACTTCCACAACAAAGAACAACTAAAGAATTTCATGATGACAAAGCCATCCCTTCACAGGCTGCTGAATGAGGTTCTAGAGAGAGACCACAACGACCAGAGCTCCATGAAAGAGAATGGAAGGAACCTACTAAACAGGACAGTGAATTAAACACAGGTTACAAAGGAGTAAACAATACCAGGTAAATATCATGACAAACATAAGTCAGCACACTTCAATTATAACCGTAAATGTAAATGGACTCAATTCTCCAATTAAGAGAAATAGACTGGCACAGTGGGTTAGGAAACAAAATCCAACAATATGCTATATACATGAAACACACTTAGCACAAAAGGACATTCAAAGGCTTAAAATCAAAGGATGGAAAACGATACTACATGCCCCAGTACCTCAGAAAAAAGCCCGACTAGCAATTCTGTTCTCAGACAGTCTCAACTTCAAACCAAGAGTGATCACACGACACAAAGAAGGCCACTATATATTGGACAGGGGAAAAATTCAAGAGCAAGAAGTAACACTCATAAATATCTATGCACCAAACACAGGAGCACCAAACTATGTAAGACAAATCTTAAGGGACATGAAAAACTTAATGTCTAAGAACACAATCTTAACAGGAGATCTTAACACACCCTTATCTCAAAAAGATAGGTCAACCAGACAAAAAGTTAGCAAGGAAGTAGCAGAAATGAACAAGAGCTTGGAACAAATGGACCTGGTGGACGTATACAGAGTGTTCCACCCAACCACAGCTGAATATACATTTTTTTCAGCTGCACACAGGTCATTTTCCAAAATAGACCACATACTAGTCCAGAGGCCATGCCTAACTATATGCAAGAAAATAGAAATTATCCCATGCATACTATCTGACAACAATGCAATGAAATTGGAAATAAATGACAAAAGAAACCAGAAAAACCCGCTAAATTCATGGAAACTAAACAACACCCTACTCAGCAATCAATGGGTTGCAGAAGAAATTCAACAAGAAATTCAACAATATCTACAATTCAATGAAAATTCAAGTACAACTTACCGGAATTTATGGGATGCGATGAAAGCAGTTCTTAGAGGGAAAATAATAGCTATGAACTCACACATTAGGAAAACAGAGAGGGAACAAATTAGCACCTTAATGTTGCACCTCCAACAACTAGAAAAAGAAAAGCAAACAAAACCCAGAGCGCAAAGACAGGAAGAAATCATAAAGATTAGAGCAGAAATTAACTCAGTTGAGATGAGAAAAACAGTTCAAAGAATCCACAAATCAAAAAGTTGGTTCTTTGAAAAACTAAGTAAAGTTGATAAGCCTCTTGCCAACCTCATCAAAAAGAGGCAAAAGAAAATTGCAGTACAAGCGATTAGGAATGAAAAAGGTGAACTCACCACAGACCCATTGGAAATTCAGAAGATTATCAATAGTTACTTCGAGAATCTTTACGCTCACAGAATAGAAGACACAGAAGAAATGGACAGATTCCTCGAAAGGTACAAATTACCAAAACTGAATCAAGAAGATATTACAACTCTCAATAAGCCGATAACAGCCAACAAAATATGAAATGTAATAAAAAGCCTATCAACAAAGAAAAGTCCAGGGTCTGATGGATTGACAGCTGAATTCTACAAGAAATTTATACAAGATATAATCCCCACACTCCACAAACTCTTCCATGAAATTGAAAAGGAAAATGTTCTCCCAAAATCATTTCTGCAGGCAAGTATAATACTCATTCCAAAACCAGGGAAAGACACGACCAAATAGGAGAACTACAGGCCAATCTCCCTCATGAACAGATGCAAAAATACTCAACAAAATCCTGGCAAATACAATACAGCAAATCATTAAGAAGATCATACACCATGACCAGGTAGGATTCATCCCAGGGATGCAAGGATGGTTCAATATTCAAATATCTATAATTATAATATACTAGATTAATAGACTGAAATCTAAAAACCACATGATCATCTCAATTGATGCAGAGAAAGCCTTCGACAAAGTGTAACACTTATTCATGTTCAAGGTCCTACAGAAAATTGGAATAGATGGATTCTGTCTTAACTTGATAAATGCCATTTATGACAACCCAAAAGCTCATATAATCCTAAATGGGGAAAAACTGAAATATTTTACTCTTAAATCAGGTACAAGACAAGGATGTCCTCTATCACCCCACCTATTCAATATAGTCTTGGAATCCTTAGCAACAGCCATTAGAAAAGATTCAGAAGTAAAGGGAATAAGAATAGGAAAAGAAGAAGTTAAATGATCACTATTTGCAGACGACATGATACTTTACATGGAAGACTCCAAACATTCCACCAAGAAACTACTAGAACTGATAGGGAAATTCAGTAGTATAGCAGGATACAAAATCAATACCAAAAGTCAATAGCATTCCTTTACACAGATAATAAGCACACTGAAAGGGAAACAATAGAAACAATACCTTTCACAATAGCACCGTGGGAAATGAAATACCTTGGGATTCACTTAACCAAGGAAGTCAAAGATCTTTTCACAGAAAATTACAACACCCTAAGAAAAGAGATTATATAGGATTTCAGAAAATGGAAAGATATTCTATGCTCCTGGATAGGAAGAACCAACATCGTGAAGATGGCCATACTCCCAAAAGTGCTGTACAGATTTAATGCAATCCCTATCAAACTGCCACCAACATATCTCCCAGATATAGAGAAGTCAATCCTAAAATTTATTTGGAACCACAAGTGACCGAGAATAGCAAAGGCAATCTTGGCCAATAAAGACAAGGCAGGAGGCATCACAATTCCTGATTTGAAATTATACTACAAAGCCACTGTGATAAAATCAACATGGTATTGCCAACAAAATAGACCTGAGGATCAGCGGAATAGATTAGAAGATGCAGAGGCATCTACAAAAACACTCAGCCATCTTATCTTCGACAAAGGGGCTACACAAGCTCACTGGAAGAAAGATAGCCTCTTTAACAAATGGTGCTGGAAAACATGGCTTTCTGCATGCCAAAAACTAAAACTTGACCCAGCTCTATCACCATGCACTAAGTTAAAGTCAAAATGGATTAAAGATCTAAATGTTAAAACAGAAATACTCAATCTCCTGCAAGAGATAGTAGGAAGAACTCTTGCAGACATAGGGGTAGGTAAAGAGTTCATGAACAAACATATATTCGCATGGGAAGCTCTTGAAAAAATCAACAACTGGGATCAACTCTTCTTAAGGAGCTTCTGCATGTGAAAATAGTCAACAGAGTGAAAAGACAACCCACAAACTTTGAAAAAATCCTAACTAATAAGCAATCAGACAGAGGACTTCTGTCTAGAATATATAAAGAACTAAGATATAACAGGGCCCTCAAGTTTAAAGACCCAATTCAGAAGTGGGCATCTGAGATGAATACATACTTCTCAGAGGAAGAAATTAAAGAAGTGAATAAATATATGAAAAAATGCTCCACATCGCTAGCCATTCGTGAAATGCAAATAAAAACAACACTGAGATACCATCTCACTCCAGGAAGAATGGCTATCATAAGGAAATCAACCAACAACAAATGTTGGATAGGTTGTGGGGAAAAGGGAACACTTCTCCACTGCTGGTGGGAATGTAGACTGGTACAACCATTGTGGAGGCCAGTGTGGAGACTCCTCAAAAGAGTGGGACTAAAAATCCCATTCAAGCCGGCTACCCCCCCACTGGGAATTTTCCCAAAGGATCTGGATACTTTGTATCATAGAGATATATGTTTCCCTATGTTTTCCTATAGCAGCGCAATGTGTGACAGAAAAATCTTGGAAACAACCAAGATGTCCATCACATGAGGAATGGTTGAAAAAGATGTGGTATTTCTATATAATGGAGTATTACTCAGCTATTAAGAATGATAAGTTTGAAGCATTTATACTGGAGTGGATGCCACTTGAACATATACTCATAAGTGAAATAAACCAGACACACATGTGTAAGTATCATATAGTCTCCCTAGTATAAGAAGCGAAAAGCAGAAATACAAAAGGAAATGTACAACAACTAAAATCAATTGAGTCAGATTAGTTAAAGTCAATGGCATATGCTGCAGCATACTAATCAGCTTTTATTCTGGATGGTTAACAACCTAAGATCCCAAGTCAGAGTTGGAGAAATAGAAGAACCACAAGCCCAGCCAACATTTTGGCCCTAGCCTTTCAAGGTCAGCGAAAACTCAGGACATAGGAGAACCTGTACTGCAACATCATGAAACACAGGTGAGCTCCAAATTTTCTGAACAAGGAGATTATGGAGCCACAGAGGAAAGAGATTGGAGTTCTATGGTGTGCTTGGGGAGAGTTACATGAAGAGAAAACTTTCTCTGAAGCTCTCACAGAGAGCAAACTGGTCAAGCATTGGCCGTGACTCATCCAGATGGATGACACAGACAAAGGTTCTACAGAAAATGTACAGGACTACAAGATAAACCCTGAGAGGACTTCACTGACCACATAAGAAATATAAAGTTCATGTGTTGGTATATACGTCTTGATCTCTCTAGGTCTTAACCATCCATCAGAAAAGTATAAAAATAAAGTATACATCGTGGGGCCATAATATTAAGCTGAGATGTAAATGGCTATGGTCGACAACTTCTTTGAATAACTCACTATTGTTATAGAATGCTGGACTGTGTTGGATTTTGGTGTCGAGGTCAAGCACCTAAGTTAGTTAAATGTCAATGGAATGCCCATCTTTGACAGGTGTAGACAAAGGAAGGGGTATAGAAAGAAAAAATCATGATGTGTGTGTATAGACAGTACAGTTGGGATAGATAATGCTGTGCTTCTACATAATTCTATGAGAGGCAAGATCTGCACTAATGGTGGTTGGACAGGATATTATGTCGGCTTCTAGTATTACGGTCATCCACTATGAAAATGATTATTGAATCTTTGATATAATTCAGGTATAAAAAATAAGATAAATAAGCAGCTACACTCTTAATTTACTGTTAAGAGATATCTGCTAAAATAACACTTGTAAATATAATATCATGTATGCACCTTGTAAAATATCAAAACATTATGAAAACATTTTGCGATGTATTAATTTATCGTATCTGTATTATTAAGGTGTCTTGAAACTGTCAGATTGACATTTGTAGTTCAATAAAATA